>VMKM01002884.1:0-54262 GCA_008360985.2 Macquaria ambigua
AGAGCGAGCAGCAGTCAGACTGAAACTGATTGTAAACCTCAGCTTCAGAGAGCGCTCAGCTGTTGGACTGATGGTTTCTGTTTCTCCTGGTTCTCTGGATATAAACATGACGGAGCCTCCTGACAGCAGCCCGAGTGTGGAGCTGAAGAGCCTGCAGCCGAGTAACAGGGGAGGTCAGTGTGTGTGTGTGTGTGTGTGTGTGTGTGTGTGTAGTAGATCAATTAATGCAGTAGTGGTCGACTGTGTTCTGGACCCTGTTGGTGCTCATGGTGAGTTCTGCAGGAGTTCTGATGTTAACAAGCCAACTACCAATCAGCTTTTAACTCTGGGGGTGGAGGTGGGGGGGTTGAAGGGGGGCACCAGGGGTCAGTTAGACTTTGGGGGGGGGCCGGCCCTGCACTCCCCACTGTAAGCCGGGATGAGCTTCATCCCTGCGACCTTTCCAAGGATCAGCGGCTGTAGATGATGATGGAGGATACTTGCTCTGTGTTTCATCATTACAGCATTAAATAATAATAATAACACCACCAACACAACGGATCACCGTTTATTTTGTGAAATAATGAGAAAAGTTTCTTGTAAAAACAGAATAATTCGATCTCTTCATTCATTCAACCTTTATTTAAATCTCCAGGATTCAATGAGGGAATGTCTTCACTTTCAGTGATGTTGAGAGACAAACAGAATAAATACACACAAATATAATAATACTAATAATAATTAACAAGAACAGTTATCGTGGTTTTAAACTGACCTGCAGTTTCGTTAAGGTAAAGGTGTGTTAAGTTTTGATGTGTGTGCAGCACAAAAACTAAGCACAGTTTCCTCAAATGTAGTGTTTGCACGCAGGACTTTGAGCTTTAGCCAATCACTTGAGCGAGTCAAATAATGACTTGGAGCTGCAGGGCCCAGCGGCCCCCCAGAGGTCATGTGGAGCTGAAGTTAGTGAACACTTTACAGATTTGTGTTCAACACAAATGATAAAAGGAAATAAAAGCATGAAACGCTGCAGGTCTGTTTCTGTTGTTGTGTGACTGAGACCTTCAGGGGAACCAGACTCGCTCTGCTGGTTCTGGTCTTCAGGTGGATCCACACAAACAGCTGCTGTCACATGTCACAACTCGAGACCTCACAGCAGGGCTTCTGAACAAGAGGGCTAGTCCTGGTCCACTGAACTGCTCTGGATCCAGATCAGTGAGTCCACCACACAGAGCGTCACATTTTGTTTTGTTTTAGTATTTCTGTTTTAGCTGATTACATCCGGCATCGCTCGCAGTTATTAAAGGTCTGACTTTAAAGATCTTTCACAGGAGGTTTAACGACAACATGAGAAAGTAAAGAAGAAACCAGGTGCGGTTTGGTGACTTCCTGTGATGCAGCTGATTTGTGTTTGGTGATTTGAATAGTGATGGAAATGAGAGTAACAGAGCGCAGCAAGGCGGTCCTCGTCTGTCAGGTAAACAGGAAGTGAGGTGACAGGTGAGGAGGAACTCTGGCAACAGATCACTGAGGATGAAGAGACGCTTCACCTCCTCCATTCACTGACAGGATGGAGGGAGGAGGAGGAGCAGGAGGAAGGTCGGCAGGAACTCTCCAGTCTTTTCCTCTGCCGTGTTTGTAAATGTTGATGAATGAACGACGAGGCGACCTCTCAGTGCTGCTGCTATTAGACTATACAGAGTGGGGGTGTCCAAACTACGGCCCGTGGACCATGTGCGGTCCAACTCCTTCCTCTGTTGCTCCTCCTTTGTTTTACCTGTTAAAGGTTTCTCCTGATATGATCTTATTGTAATAATGTTATGTTGTTAATAATGTTGAGGTTTGGACTGTTGGTTGTGAAGGAGTCACTTTGGCTCTGGCTCATTGTGATCAATCAATCAATCAATGGATTAATGGAGAAAAGAATCAGCAGATGAATCCAGAATGAATCATTAGATACAAACTAGTTGAAAATGAGCTCCAACAGTAAAATCCTGCTTTTCCATGAATGATGAGGAAGAATCATCTGATGAGATCAGATAGAACATTTACTGCTGTAATACTCAACACTACACTTTACTGAGTATTACTGAGTATCTTCACAGTCTGGTATTAATACTTCCTGCACCAGAGCACAAGATGATGTGTTAAATTAAAAGGCTTCTTCCTCCATGTGGCCCCTGGAAGGAAAAGTGTGGAATCCCCTGATAATTAGTTTCCTGTTCACACTGACTGAACTGGACAAAACATCAGATGTGACTCCTCCTCCTCCTCAACAGGCTCCTTGTTCAGCCTGCAGGTCTCTGCTGACTGAAGCCTTTTGTCCTCTGAGCTGAACTCTGAAGGGGGGGGCGGGGGTGAATACAGAGGAAGACACAGAGACACTCAGAGCAGCATGGAGGACAGAAGTCCTCCCCTGCTGTCAGGGTTTGTTACTGGGTTTAAGCAAAGCTTTATCAGGTTACTGTGGAACTATTTTATTACAGTCATTTTGCTTCTAATAAAGTTTTCATCTGTCCAGCAGTTTTGAACCAATCACAGCACACTCACAGCTGTCAATCATGAAGTGACACAATGTTTTTATAGCATCAATAACTAATTAAAACCAAACAGATCAGAAAAACGAACACTTGAACAAACATCAGCGTTATAAGAACTACCTAAAATGACAGAAACCATCTTTGGGAACATTTTATTTGACGTGTACTTTGATTTTTCAGTTTGGCCCATGTCCCATCTGCTAACATGGAGGGGGCGGGGCTTATGACCTATAGTGCAGCCAGCCACCAGGGGGCGATGCAGATGTTCTGGCTTCACTTTTGGGGAGCTGTCATGTCGGCCATCTTTATATACAGTCTATAGTCTGGACTGAGACACAATGCTAACATCAGCATGCTAACACGCTCACAGTGATGATGCTAACATGCTGAAGTTTAGCAGGTATAATGTTCTTAGTGTAGCGTGTTAGCATGCTAACATTAGCTAGTTAGCAGTAAACAGATTGCAGCTGAGGCTGATGGGAATGTCATTAGTTCTGCAGGTATTTGGTCATAAACCAAAGTGTTGGACACATTAACATGTTGACCTGATGATGGCGCTAGATGAAAAGTCAGAGGATCAGCAGAGTTATTACAGTTCATCCTGAGGGGAACATGAACGATGCTAACGAGGCTAAAAAAGGAAACTTCGTTCGCAGCAGAGTTTCTTGTTTTCCTGTCGTGGCTCTGATGTGGAATGTGAGTCTGGGTCAGTGTACTCTGAACCTTAATGGGTTAATCCCTCACAGTGATCTAATGATGATTAAACACACACACAAACACACACGCACACACACTGCTGTCCGACGTGACATAATCTGCTTACATCATCAACATCCTCGTCCCTCAGAACAGATGAATGCAGAGTTTTGCAGCACTGAAACGTCGCTCTTGTTAATCTTTGATCTGCTGCAGTGATTCGAACATGTGACCGACTTTAAGCTTCAATAAACGTATTCTACGACTCCGACCAACTGTGCTGTTAAAGGTGCTGTTCACATGTGGTTGTCAGGCAGCTGAAGCCTGCGTGTTATTCACTGGTTGATCTATAAACTGAAAAGAGTGGCTTCACATCGTGTTCCCATTATATTTGAGATGTTAACACGTGAAACATCACATGAGTTTATAAAACTGGATTATAAAATGTTTCCTATGTTCAGTCTGGATCTGAGTTACTGTCACATCTGCGACGTGTTGGTGTAAAGGAGTGTATATCTGCACGTGTCTTCCAGGCACAGAGTCTGCAGACAGCGGCATCGGGGACGTGGACGACTTTCCGGTTCCTCAGCAGATCCGGATCAGTAACATCACCTGTGACTCGTTCAAGATCAGCTGGGAGATGGAAAGCAGAGGCACAGAGAGGATCACACACTACTTCATCGACCTCAACAAGAAGGAGCACAAGAACTCCAACAAGTTCAAACACAAGGTACCACAAAGCGTCTGATCGGCTGTAGGAGCTGCAGCGATTAGTCGACTCATCATTAATTTAGGTTTTCTTTGGACGATGGGAACTGAATCCTGTCCTCCTGCGTCTGTCTTTCAGGACGTACCGACTAAGCTGGTGGCGAAGGCGGTTCCCCTGCCGATGACGGTGAGAGGTCATTGGTTCCTGAGTCCTCGCACAGAGTACACCGTGGCCGTCCAGACGGCTGCCAAACAGCCGAACGGAGGCTACGCTGTCTCTCAGTGGAGCGAGATCATCGAGTTCTGCACCGCAGGTTGGACGTCTTAAACGCCTCCCTCTGTCCCTGAACACATCACCTGAACTCACACTTCATCAGTTTCCTCTGCATGAACAATAAGCCCCCCCCCCCGTTTCCTGTATAAGGTTTATAGTGAAGTTAATTCAGATATTTGACTTTATATGGTCAGAATATATTTACAATGTTTACATATTTTCACCAGCAACTTTTAAACAGTTATAATAATCTGCTGAATCTCACTCTGTGGTTCTCCTCTCTGATTGCTGTGTGTGTGTGTGTGTGTCTCCAGACTACTCCACCGTCCATCTGAACCAGCTGCTGCAGAAAGCCGAGGTGATCGCCGGCAGGATGCTGCCGTTCAGCGTCTTCTACAGAAACCAACAGCAGGAGTACTTCCAGCAGGCCAGGTGTGTGTGTGTGTGTGTAGGTGTGTGTGTGTCCTGTTGTATCTTCAGAGTTGATTTGTGTTTTAACCCCCCCCCCCCCCCCGCAGCCCCTCTTATCGCTCCAGAGACGCTCAGTGCCGTCAGATGCTGCCGTCGGTTAAAGACGACAGCGGCAGTCACGGGTCGCCCATCAGCGGCAAGCTGCAGGGGGTCTTCTTCAGCTGCAACACAGAGTTCAACACAGGAAACCCCCCCCAGGACTCCCCGTATGGACCCTACCGCTTCCAGGTACGGCCGTGGACAGGCTATGAGACGACGGGCTCGTGGCTGTGAAGAGTCTGACTCGTCTCCATGAAGACTTTACTAAACACTACAGGAAGTATTATAGAAAACCTGCGCACGTTATATGTTTCTTTACACTGCTGTGTAAAAAACTCCTCCTCCATCTTTATTGATTAGTGTAGTTTACTGATAGATCAATACGGCTGCAAGGCCAACGACTTCAAAGCCTCTCCTGTGATTATAGACTGTAAATTTCATTACAGTTCGAATATTTAATTATTTCCCACGTTCAGTTTGAATTTCAAATATGACTTAAAATAGAGCAACATATTTTCATTATTGATTATCTACGATTATTTAACTGATGAATCGGCCAGTCTATGAAAACAGTTTCCCAGATCCCATGGTCATGGACGCCATGAAATGTCTTGTTTTTTACATATTACTCAGACTCAGGTACAGCTGAAGGTTATAACGTTCAGTTTTTATTGAATCTGTTTTAGAGAGGCTGAATCTAAAAGTGCTCCATGAGTTCTGGATCTGATCCTGAAACCTGACCCCCTGTAAGAGTTAATGAAGAAATGACACTGTATGTAAAACTGCTTTTGTTTCTGCACAGATCCAAGCTGACGTCCTCTTCAACCAGAACACAAACATCTACTTTGGGGATTTCTACTGCATGTACACGTCCTACCACTACGTCATCCTGGTCCTGGCTCCGGACGGCTCCAAAGGAGACGCCTTCTGTAAAGGGAGGCTGCCGGCGCTGGACAGATCCAACAACCGCTTCCTGAGCTGCACTGAGGAGGATGACGGCTCGCTGTCTTTCCATCACGCGCAGGACGTCATCCTGGAGGTGATCTACACGGAGCCGGTGGATCTGTCTTCAGGGACGGTAACACAGATCAGCGGGAGCCAGCTCATGAGTCAGTCTACCGTCAACGCCAAGAAAGACCCCAGCTGCAAGATCTGCAACATCAGCGTGGGGCGTTAGCCGGATCTTGAGACTGGACAACCAGCTAACCCGCTAATAACTCACACAGTGACTAGACAGTAGCTAACAAGCTACTAACTAAACTCACCACCCAAACGACGGACTAGCTAAGTGCTAGCATCTGCCTGGCTAGCTAGCAGGCAATCCATTTAACCAAACACTAAATCAACTTTTTTAATATGTCAAGTCACTTTATCACACCTTCGATTGATTCTGGTATTATAAACCCTCTCTATGGGTCATCCAGAATTCATAGAACCGTAGTTACATATGTAACTGAAAAGGGGTTGAGAACGTGTCACCAATGATACAGAACTGAAGTGAAACCAGAACTTTACGGATCTGCTCCAGAGATAAAATAATTTTATTTAACTTGTTAACTTATTAACTTATTTAATTTGTAATAATTAAAAATCCAGCGCAGCAACATAAACGTTATGTGAAGTCTCTGAATCAAAAGTCTACATAAGGTTTTTAGCAGCCTTTAAACAACATTTCCCATCAGCCCACAGACCATCGCTAGTTCAGGTGTCTGTAATAACAGCGGGACAGTCAGGTGTTCAGCTCTCTGTCCATCTCGTTATATTACATCAGTGTTTATAATTTGCTGCTTCACATCCTGAACTGAAACATACTTCAGTGCGAAGTAGATTAATAATAACTCCACTCTTGTTTCTGTGTCGAATGTTTGGAGGGGTTTTAAAGAATCATCAGGGTTTGTGGATGGAATTAGTTTGTGTTTGATACAAGGTTAATGCAGCTCTTCATCACGGTGGAGTTTGTCCTCCATCACTTTCATTGCTAACACATCATGAAGGGATCTTAATGTCAGTATGAACTCACTGTTCATGTGGACACCTGACTGCTGTTTAAAGACAGATTTGTCCAGTCCAGGACAGACTCATAATCTGCTCAACAGAAATAATGTGCGTCCTCGTCTCCAGGGCTGCAGCTCGTTATCGTTTATCATCGACTGACCTGATGGTTATTTTTTCGATTAACTGATTATCTTTTGGTTTTTTGACAAAACAAAAAATTTACTTACTTTCATATACAATCAGAGAAAAGCAGCAACTCCTGATTTGAGAAGCTGAAACCATCAAAAGTGTTTTTGCTTGAAAAATTACGTCAACAATTATCAAAATAATCAATCAACTATTTATGGCTGCTCTGGTCACTCTGGTGGATGTTTATCAGTTTATCGACACGTGAACATTCCCGTTATCTCCCACTCAGAATTACAGTTAGGAGCGCACGTTAAAGTCTTTTTTCATCCCAGTTCAGACACGAGCGCTTTTACACTTTAATAAAAACTTTTCACATCTTTATTATGTCCAGCCTGAAATCACATTCAAAAAACACAAACATATATAAACAGTCAGAATCCTTAAAATAAAAACTCCTCTCACAAATAATAAATAAACATGGATCTGACAGCAGTCAGGGAAAAATATTCAGTTACTTTCTTTGACTTCCCTTTTTGAAACTCTTCTCATGTCTGTTTGACCTGCGTCATCAGGACACTTTCAGTCACATCATTATGGTTCAGTACTGCAGCTGTGAGCGGGAGCTTCCTCTTGGTGCGTTCAAGGACACGCAGACCTCTGATGAGAAGCTGCGTTACACTGATGGACTTCACTGTCAGAGAATCAAAATAAGCAGATCATTTGACTTTGATCGTTCTTTGCATTTTAAAAAAAAAAAAAAAAAAAAAAGTTGTTGTTCAACTCAAACATCAAATGTCCCAGTGTATTTGAACGCAACAGACATTTTAAAAAGGATGGATTCACATTTTTTCACGTTAATCATCAAACAATCCCCACATGCCATTTCAGTGGAAGTGATGAGATTAGATTACTTAACCAAATCAAGAATGCATCCTCCAAAGTTTCAGTCTTTTTAGTTTGAAGTTGTTTCTCAGTGTTCCTGAACCTCCATCGTGGCTCGCTGTGTGGACACCAGTATAGACAGGAGGAACAACATCTGGACATGAGTGCTGCTGTAAGCTGAGATATCACACTGCAGTGTTGTGACAAAAGAGCTAAAATCTGAAGGACCTTCAACACAGCAAATACAAAACAACACCGATATAAAAATATTAACTATTGACAGAAACATTACACATGACATTAAAGCTGGCAGAGTTTCTTTTTCCACAGGAAATGGCACTCAGGAGGTGAGTTTATCGTCAGTGCAGAGACATCCGTCTGCAAGTTGGAGGCACGGTGAGCAGCAGGTGGGTGAAGCAGTTTGCTGGGAGGCGACTGACGGAGCAGCAGACATGTCACTCTGCATCTCCGTCGTCTCCACCCTGCTCGTGTGTTAAATAATCGTCTCTGCAGCGTCCTCAGACGTCTCCAGGCATCCCGTGCACTCTGAAGCGGTACATGCAGGTGTACTCCTCGTGGCCCCAGTTGGACAAGACCTGAACCTCGATGATCTGGAAGGCTCGGTCATTCTCCTCCTGTCACCGACAAACAGACAAAGTGAGATGAGAAAGCTGAATTCACAGAAAGAGTTTGGTGTCATCAGCGTATTGGCACACTGAGTGTAAATTTAATTTAAGACATTTTTAAAACTTGTTTTCTCTGGCAGAAAGATACGACAGATTTCACCAAGTTACATTTACGACTTTCTAAACAAAACTACATTCAAATGTTCTTAAGACCATTAGTGTGGCTCCATCTATTTCTAGAAAACGTCCACTTAAGCTACAGAGTCGGAGCAAATAGTCGACAATTAAACTCTGTAGTCCATCTTCTTTGTTTCAACCGTTTAAAGAAAAACTTTCTTCTTCAAATACAAAAAAAGGTAAAATGGTACAAAATACTTTAAAAACATCAGAGCTCAGAAAGCTTCAATTAACTTAAGAGAACAAGCAGCTTGTTATACACTAACCAATCAGAGGCCAGAGCTGCCTGCAGTCATTGGTCCTATTTAAACACAGCAATGAAACTACAGAGCAGCTTTTCCTCAGCAAATCAAATACAACTAAATATGTCTTTCTTTGAGCTGAACTCAAAAAACACTTCTGGGTTAAAATGCTGATCAGCCAATCACTGAGCAGAAACAGCCGTCACTGCTGTTTGAACAGGAATGTTCTGGATGCAAGGCATATCGATCTCATTTAAAAGTGGGTTTTTTTTAATGAACTTTGGTATAAAAACAATAACAATGAGCTGTATTTACAGTGTGTACCCCTTCAACACTGTCAGCATGTGAACGCAGCCTACAGCTCTGCAGAGTTCACTCACAGTGACGGAGTAGGTCTGCAGAGCTTCTCCATCCTCGTCGTAGCTGTAGGAGCCCAGCAGCTTCCCTCTCTCCTGACTCTCATCATCCAGACCCTGAACACAAACACCAACAGGTTCAGGATTAAACTGAAGCTCAACATCCAGACAGCATCCGTCAGCTGGCAGCGGCTCTCTTACGTAGATGCTGAAGTCTCGGGGGGCGCTGCGCAGCGTCCCGCTGGGTGCCAGGGCTCTGGGGATGTGCTCCAGGGAGAAGGCGGTGGGGAGGATCCTCATGGAGAGACGAATCACCAGGAAGCCCGTGGAGCCTCTGAAGGCCCAGCAGTTTCCTGGATGGACGTCCGGCTGCAGGAGGAAGCAGGTCAGAGACATAGGTGGAGCTCTGCTACTACATCACTCTCTGAGAGATTACCATCTTTACACTGGAAGATTAAGTTGTTGATGTGTGACAGGTGCGTTACCTGGATAACAACTCGAGGAGACTGAGAGAAGTACCAGAGAGGAACTCCGAACAGACTGAGCAGAGCGGCCTTTGTCTCGTACGTCTCTGAGCAGCGAGTGCTCAGGATGCTGCCCCCTGCAGGATGACCACAGACCAACACCTGTCAGGTGTGGGCCACAGCTACAGGTGGAGGTTTTCCACACTTCAAGTCATTAAAACAGGCTGTGAATATCTCTGATATGGTCTGTTATGGTCTGCGACACCTGAACGTCCTCCTGGATCATATTTAAATCTGTTTACAGTCTCTTTATAATTGTGTCATCATGATGCTGTAATTTCATCGCGTTACTACTTCCTCTCCGTCCGTCCGTCCGTCCGTCCTGGAGACGGATCCTCTGCTGCTCTTCCTGAGCTTTCTAACGGTTAGGTTGTTTTTTACATGTTGTTGGTTTCAGTCTGAACATGAGATTATACAACCGTAAGAAAAATCTAACACAACACCACACTGATCCTTTAACACTTCACGAGCCAGAAGTCATATTATGGGATATAAAACAAGCTGAACATAAAGACACAGTTTGTTCCTGACCTCCAGACTCCAGAGCGTAGTCCGCCAGGCCGGTCCGGTCCTGAGAGAACAGGTGCAGAGCGTTCTTCACGATCAGGTGGACGTCCTGGAAGAGACGAGCGAGCACAGAAGTTTCAGCAGGGGACGATGTGAAAGATACAGGTGCTATCAAAGCAGCAGCGAGAGGCGAGACGTCCAGAGTGAAAAGATGCAAGATGGTGGTTCTAAGATACCCACAAACACGTCAGGGTGTTTAAGACTTTTTACTTCACGCCCCCCTCACCTCCGGGGTCACGGCGGCCCCGGTGGCGTGCAGGACGGCCTCTCTGACCGTCTCCTCCCCGCGGCGCTGCTCCAGCTGCAGGCTGATTTTCTGCAGGATGCTGAGCTCCAGGGAGGCCAGCGACGCCTGCAGGTCGGCCCCGCTGATGTACTGCTGCGACAGCCACTGTAGGAGCGACTCCGGGAGGCCAGCGCCGTCTCCGGAGGCCCCGCTCCTCACAGTCAGCTGGTTGCCATACACCAGAGTCCGAACCTCCTCACGGACCTGAGCCGAAACCTGCTCTGAAATCTGACAGAGGACACTTAGTTATAATTCTTCAGATTCTCATTAAATAATAAATCATTAAATGAAATAATAAATCTGTCAGCTGATAAATGACAAGAAATTAAAAACTCCAAAGATGTTCTGAAACTGTCGTCTCGTAGTTTGTACATTTCAGGTCACAATTGTTGAAAAAAAAAAAAAAAAAAAGAAACATAAGCAGTTATTTCATGTTTTCATCTGAATCTTTAGTTTCTAAAAAGGTTTCACAAATCCTCAATAAACTCCTGTGAGTTCAGAGAAGTGAACTGATTATACATATATTTTACTTAAAATCCTAAAAATAAAAAAAGGTTGACGTGAAGTTACAGAGGCGGCTAAATGAACTATAGTAAAACATGAACTGCAGTGAAGCAGCGGGAGGCTTTTATTCTGAAGCTGCTACAGGAAATGCAATGAGTTCGTCACAGAGTGAACTTTGTGTCGTTACTCTTTAATTAAAATGTGTGTATTCAACAAGATATTCTGCACCTGCTCTCAGCTCCGCCTGCTGCGTGTTGGACTACATTTCCCTGCAGCTAACGAGGCTAACAGCGCTGCTGCTTCACTTTCATAATGAATCATTAAATAAGTGGACATCTTGTCTCTCACCGTCTGCTGGATTCTGGCGAGTCGCTGGCCGCCGTCCTGAATCCCAGACAGACCCTCAACATCCCGCCTGACGTCCTCCAGAGTCGCCTCCAACCGTGCAACCTCCGCCAGCAAGGCATCATGGGACTGACGGTCCACACCAACACTAGAGGGAGTTACAAGACAACGACAGCACACACACACACAAACACAGGTTAACGTGTTCCCTCTCACACCTGAAGAACAAGAGTTGGCTCTGCTCGCGTTTTTGATCAGAACAGAACTGAAAGACACTGTGACCAAATAAACCAAACTCCAGCTGTGGAAGCGGCCTTGAACTGACTGAAGTGAAGAGGAGGATGAGGATGAAGGTTACCTGACAGCAGCTGGAAGAGTTGCTGAAGGTGAGACTGTTGTAGTGGCTTCCTGTCTCGACTGCACCTGCTGCAGAACACAGAACCAGAGGTGGAATCTACAGAACAAACAGTGGAGCTTCTCTAACAGAGTTACAGAGCGGTGGTGTACCTGTGTGCTGGCAGCCAGCGTCTGCAGCTGCAGCTCCAGCTGATCCAGACGAGACGACTGGCTCCGCTGCTGCCACAGATCCTGCTCCCGAGTCTGCAGACACCAACAGGAAGGAAACAGAATCCCGTCACCCATCAGGGATCTGATCAAACAGTACTGAGGGTCCAGATCCAATACAGTTCAGAACTTCTCAACCTTTTAGACCTTTAAAATAAAGCTTTGTTTACTGTGAGAGGAGGCTAGTTCAACCAGAGAAGGATTTCTCAGTTACACTTTTTAATAAAATGCTTTAGTTTAGTTTAAGGGGGTCTGTAAATAACTTCATGTGGCACCAGCGGGTGAAGTCCAGACAACGTTTTGAACCACTGATCTCAGAGCAGAATGTGCTGATGTGTCCAGTATCTGACCTGGTCCCTGAGCTGTCTCTCTTCGTCCAGCTGTCTCCTGAGCTGGTCCAGCTGCTGGTCCACCAGGCCGCTCAGCCGGGGCTCCACGCCCTCGCTGCCGCTCTGAGTAGAGACCAGCTGCTGCTGCTGGAGGTCAGTGTACAGCCGGAGCACCTCCCTGTGTCTCTGCTCCGCCCGCCGTCCTCCAGCCTCCACACGGTCCCACAGCGCTGCCAGACTCTGCTCCAGACGAACAAGTCGCGCCGACTCCTCCACCTCCACCGCAGACTCCTCCACCTCCACCGCAGACTCCTCCACCGCAGACTCCTCCACCGCAGACTCCTCCACCTCCACCGCAGACTCCTCCTGCAGAGCAACAGAAACTTAAATGTCTACAGGTCGAATCTGGAAGTCAAACAGCTCAGAGAAAAACAAGAGGTGAGACAGCTCGAACACAACATGTGGAATAAAGTCAGGGAAGAAACCTCCCTTTCCAACACCTGTTTTAGGAAAAATACTTTTTGAAGACGGTCCTGCTGGGAAAGTTTCTCTGACACGCCAACAGGAAGTCCTCGTCCTCATGAAAGTGAAATATTTCCATTAATGCAGAAGAAGATTCAGCATTAGTGAACAGACTCACTACTGGTCCTCGAGTTAATATGAACCCACCGCGTCAGAAGAAATGGTGTCTTATATTTGGGACAATAGAGTCCTTTTCAATTAATTGATTAATGGTGAGTGTATAAAATATCAGTTGTTTGAGTCAGTTTCTCAGAGTCCGAGACGTCGGAGGAGCTGGAACCAGTGAATGATTTTACCTGATAAAAAAGGACTGACTGATAAACATCCTATTGATTACTAAAATTTAATTAATTTTCTCTCTATTTTTCTTATTTTAGTACATAAATAAAAGTTGTACTATATTACAAATGAGCAGAGCCCGCTTAAACGTTTTTGGGACTTTAAGCAGGATTTCTTTTTTTAGAAGACTTTAAAAATCAGTTAAAGACAATAAAAGCTGTTAAATGTCCTCAGGACCTGCTGCTCTGTACAGTCCTTCTCATCAGCACGAGACGTTAAAGCTTTAACAGCTGGACAGGGCGGTGGCAGTACCTGCTCTCCTGACGGTGTTGCAGCCGGTGGAGGTCGGCTGTAGAGCGGCTCCACGTAGGGCTGCACCTCCCTCGACTCCTCCACGGCGCCCTCTGCCGATTTGCTCTGGGGGGACACGAGGCTGTGGACGGAGGACAGACCGGGGACGCCAGAGACCACCGTCCTCCACTCTGTGATGTTGACAGCTGGAAGAACAGACTGCAGACCAGCTGGACCAAACCAACACAGACCTGACAGGACGACACAGGAAACATTTACGTCAGTAACCGAAGAAACGGTTTCTCACGTCAAACGTTCTCATGTCGAAAACATGGAACCCCGATAACCTGACGCCCCGGCAGGCAGGACCTGAGTTATCACGGTGTGTGTGTGTGATGTCAGTGTGGTGTCGTGCTGCTTTCAGGTGTCGGCAGAGATGTAATGAAGTGAAGAAGAAACGTTTCTTTTCTTCAGCAGACGGATCTACTGAGTCTTGGTTTTTAATGACCTTTAATGCCTCGCTGCTTTTCTTTACCTGCTTTCTATTTTATTTTATTTGTTTCCCGTTTTTATTCCTTTTGAAATGTAAAACACTTTGAGCTGCATGTTCTGTGTGAACGCCGCTGTACAAATAAAGCTTATTATTATTTGAATGTCGATTTAAAACACACCTACTGATTCGAGGGGGTTTAATTAAAACAGTTTATATGTTAAGCGTTATTCTTACAGCTGACTTTGCTCCAGAAACAGAAGCGTTTCTGAGACTAACATCTAATTTCCACTAAAACACCAACAGCTCTCTCTGCACCGTCTTGTTTGAATGAACCTCCCACCTGTTAGTTCCTCTCCTCCACCTGTGCACCTGAACGCCACACAGGTGGGAAGAGAGCTTCAGGGTCAGTCTGCTGATGGACTGATGGTACTTCATGTTAAAACATCGTGATGTTTAGCAAATGTGAATAAAGCAAATATGAGATTAACAAACTGTCATACAGGTGAGATCAATCTAAACTCACTTTCTGAACCAATAACTGACAACAGTGAAGACATGAAACCTACTGAAGAGGAGCAGTAGAGGGAGGAAGACCAGGAGGAGTCTGAGAGGAAACCTGCAGGAGGAAAAACAACATCAGGATTCAAATAAGAAGCTTCATCTGCGGTTTGACTGAGCAGAGCGAGAAGATCTTTATCTCCTCCAAATCAAACAGTTTTCCTTCTCACACTCAAACGTCTGCAGGATGTGGTGTTCTTGTGTTCCAGGGTCGACTCTATAGACCAACTACATCCAAAAAAAAAAAAAAACTTGTTTGAGGAGTAAACTTCTATACGTTACTGGTCTCAGAATAAAACGGCACTAGTCATTTTGTCGACAGTGAAGCAGCAAACTGTTTGTGTTAATAATCCTAATTTATCAGGTTTCAGTCACTGTGTTCAGGCTCTGAGCTCTCCTGTTTCTGAGCTAACATAGCTTTCACAGACACGGCGGACATGAGCAACAGATTTAATTCTCTTCTGTGACAGTGAACGCAACACACGGGCCTGCAGGTAGACGCACAGTGACGTTATCGTGGAACAGCATGACGTGTTCGACTTTAACAGATTGTAAAATAAAGAATAAAACAACTTGCCGGGTCAGGAGGAAGCTGGTGGTCACGTGACGCCATCGTCTGTTGAACCACCTGTATACCTCACCTGCTGTCTTACCTAAAGACACACACACACACACACACACACACTAAATATTCAATTAAAACACTCGCAGGATTGATTGAAGCCTTCCACCAGCTGAGCAGGAGGCTGCAGGTCAGCAAGCAGGAAAACAAAAGATCATTTGGTTAAATGAAGCGTTAGTTAAAATTCCCGCTGAAACAGAGGACGACAAGCAGATGAAGAAACGAGATGCACAGTTCACTTCAAGGCAGAACACAGTACCACAGCAGCAGAGTCCGTGTTTCCAGCCTTCCTCACATGTGGAAACTGAGAATGTGAGAGTCATAAACATCACAACGCTGTGATAGAACTCATGACTTGTGCATGTTGTTACATGATTCAAATGTAAATCCACTGCAGACCCAAAACACCAGAACAACAAAGAAGCAGGAGAGGAAGAAGACCACCGAGCTGAGAATCATCTAATCCACAGACACGTCATGATGAGTCAGAAAAACACAAACATGCTGCCAACCAGAAGAAGAGCAGAGGAATCAATCAGACGGTGATACGATGTTAACCTGCAGAGCGTCCGATGCTCCTGGTCAGAGGCCAAACTGCTGCAGCTGCACTGCAAGTCAGCTGAAAGAGACACGACGCTGAGGAGGCAAACAGGTGTGAGGAAGGAGAAGGAGGAGAAGAAGGAGGAGGAGAAGAAGACAATGGCAGGAATGTTTGTGGCAACGTACAGATATTATTGTGATCACAGTATTTTCCAGGAACTCCCCAAAATCTGCTCCCATTTTCCCAGAAAAATACCTGCAGGAACCTGGGATTTGTAGTGCGTTTGTCATTAACACTACCGCAGAAGTGCTGCAGCTTTATCCTGATCTTAAACTGACATTAATATGGGTGAGTGTCAGTCTGCACACAGCAGGACGACGTCTGAACGTCAAACCTCAGAGTGTGAAAGTCACTGTTTTTTCTAGGCGTTCGAGTTGGTAAAGCTGTTGTGTTCACTACAGGTGTTGCTGCAGTTTTGACCCCTGCAGGGAGTAATGAAGAGGAGCAGCCACAGTGAGCGGCTGATGAAGAGTGAACTCCCCTCCCTGTGTCCTGCTGCTGCTGTTTCTCATTAGAACAACGTGAGGTGATGAATCCTCTCAGCTCACAGTCAGTTTGGCTGCTCTGTGAATAAATACACTGGTTGTTGTTCTTGTAACGGACTTGTGGGACCTGCAGCAGTAAACCTCACCTGCCACAGGTGTGAGCACATCAACCAGGACTGAAATCTCTAGGATCATAACTGTGTGTTCATGTTCATTACAGTTGTAGTTGAGTAACACTTTGGGAAGCTCACTGCTGCTTGTTATCAGGTCCTGTATAGAGACTGTCAGTGTTAGTTTAATCCTGATGCAGTTGTTTCATGTTCATATTAATCTAATGAATCTAATCTTCCTGTCAGTCCTGTTTCCACTCAGACCGCTTCTGACTGAAACTGTTTTCACACTGCAGCCTAATAACTTCTGGAAAACGTGTTTTTGCCCAACAAAGTGAACTGTTAGTTATTTAACCTGTAAAAACAGCAGCGCTCCACATCAACCTCAACAAACAGGAAGCCACTGAGGACCATGAAGATGAAGATGAAGATGAAGATGAAGAGGAGGCGACGGTATCCGTCTCCGAGCGCTGTTTCCCCTTACAGTCGTCACCTGTTGGTGTCAGCAGGGCAGGAGTGCGTTTAACTGACAGACAGGAGAAACAGAGTCTGAAGGTTTATGATCCAGACTTTCACACACCTGAGAGCAGCAGAGCAGACTGCTGTTTCGTGTATTTAAATCAGGACACGGATCAAGTCGACATGATCAGCTGAGACCAACCGGTCGATACATTTCTTACTGGTCCAGTTATCGACTGGTTTCTATCCATTTCAGTGACTTCATTACCTATCACTGCTGACTTTTCAAAATAAAGCTCCATTTAAAAAGGAGGAGTCTGATGTTATTTTATATTTGAACAAATCTCACAACAACATGCGAGACCGTCTCTCAGTCCTGCTTTGTGGGTGCCAGGGACCCGAGGTCATGAATGCCTAATTAACCGCATAATATATATAAATTAGCCTACTAATAAAGGCAAAAACATTTACTAAAATATTTATAGAACTTCACTGAATTATCTCACATAAAACCTTGTTTTACCTGTTTAACCTGCACGATCTGACCAACCAACAGAGGAAATATACACACTGCTTCTCTTCTGGAGGGAAAGCAATGGCAGCAAAACACACAGAAGAAAGTCAATAAGCTGTGCGGGTGTCACTTAATACTTTACGGAATAACATGCAGTTTGACCTTGTTTCTGACTTCGAAAAGCCACAAGAGTTCCTCATACAAAGACAGTGGGTGCCAAACCATAAGATATCCAGAGCATATCTATCTTTTGATATGACTTTGGTCGTTGAGTCTGAATCTGGCTCAGAGGAACACAACACTTGTTACTGGATACATGCAGTGTTGGTTTGAGTCTGAACGTGAAGAGAAATATAGAAGATCACCAGACTTTTACTTTTAAACTATATCATCAAGCAGGTTTTGATAGCCATGTTGTCCCATAACACTAAAGTCCAAAACCGTCTACTCCCCATGTCCCGTTTAGACGACATGACGTGTGTGTGTCTAATAACTCACACAGAGATCCGTTGGGATGAAGCTCCTTCTGGTTCGTGGTGGACTCCTTCAGGTTCATGACTCCACAGGGACCGGATCGAGCTGCAACAGAGAGAGAACAGAGTCAGGACTCACCAGCACAGCGACACCTCACCATGTCCACATCATCCGTCCTCTGAGCAGAGGACCGACGCCGACTGCAGGCAGGGAGACACACAGATTTGCATCTTGCCAGGGCAACAGCCAAAGTGAGGGGGTGCAGCCCATTTGTTTGGGAGGGAAACACGGCAGGTGAGCAGTCAGAGGTCAGGACCAGACAACACCACAAGGACAAGATCCAAGTCGGTGTCAAAACAATTACAACAATTCATTCCTCTGACTGACAGCATCAACAGAACACAGTGAACCAGAACGGAAATAAGAGTCACATGGACTCTCCCAGAGGTTCTAGTGGTAACTGAGGAGGCTCTAGGGGTGACCAAGGTAGTTCTAGAAGTCCTTTGGGAGCATCTAGTGGTCATTTGAGGTTGTTCTCTTGGACATAGTGGGGGTCCTCATGGTGGTTCTAGTGGCTTTTAATGATGTTTAGTGGACACAGAGAAAGGTCTAGAGATTCTTTAGGTGGTTCTAGTGGTTACTGAGGAAGTTCTAGGCGTCTTGTAGGTGGTTCTAGTGGCTTTCTGAGGTACTAGTGGTCACTGAGGGGGTTTTAGGGGTCTGGTGGTCATTGGGAAGGTTCTAGGGGTCTTGTAGGTGGTTCTAGTAGTTATTGGAGAGGTTCAAGGGGTCACTGAGGACGTTTTAGGGGTAATTTATTTTGTTGGTGGGATTCTCGCTGTCCTCTAAGAGGTTCTAGTGGGCTAGTGTGATTGAGCGCAGGAATGGTGTTGGGTTTTGCTTCATTTTGTCATCCCAGTGGTTCTAGTGATTATTGACGAGGATCTATTGGTCACTGAGGCAGTTCTAGTTGTCAGTGAGGAGGTTCTAGGGTTCCTGTAGGTAGTCCTTGTAGTAACTGAGGATGTTTAGGGACTTGGAGAATGTATGACAAGGAGCACTGAAGCTGTTCTGGAGGTGGAACAGTTTACCATCACACTACATGATGGGCCTTACGTTCAAGTGTAGTTTATTGTTTACACTCAGTACAGGAGGAAGAAAGTCAACTAGGAATCACTGAAGTTTGTCAAATATCCACTCTGAACCTCTGTGGCAGAAGAACAGCTGAAACAGGAAGTTAGAGGGATGTAATGAAGAGGAAAAGGTGACACTAACAAAAAGTGTTTCAACAGCATGAGCAGGTAACTGAAGTTCAGGTGAACACCAAGTGAAGTCCACGTGAAGAAGAAAGTGTTGTGTCAGGTGGACAGGTACGTTCCCACACCTGCTAGAAACACAGACTCTTACAGTCAGTACCTGGGTGTCTGTCATCAGTCTGTATGTTGACCTGGGAGGCCTTTGAGGCCAGCCCCCGACACACCTGCCAGGTGTGTGTCAGCACAGAGACAGAGCAGGCTGCAGCTCTCCTGACACACAGCACAGACGAGTCCAACCACAGCTGCAGCACATCTGGAGGAGCCAAGAGTCACACTGCAATCAAGACCAGAATCTAGAATCATGACGGCGAGTGCAGGAAATCCAGGACACCAAACAGGAAGTGGTGATTTACACGTGTAGATTTATGCAAAATAAGTGGGCAGAGCCACAGAGAGGAGGAGGAAGCTCGATGTTTCAGGAAACAGAACCCTGCAGGTGAGTCTTTAGTGAAAGTGAGAAGAAACACAGCAGAGCAGGAAATTAACTTCAGGCTTACTGATTTTATATCAGTACTTTCTCATTTATAACACCTTTTTCAGTCCAAATATAAAAAGACGTTTTGACTGATAAAAGCATCACAGAGCAGCAACACAAAGAGCTCTGACAGGCCAGCAGGTAGATATACATTGATAGGCGTCTCCTGCTGCTGCTCTGTGGGTGGGACTTAAACCCACAATGAAACTAAAAAGGTTCCTGCAGGTTCCCCCTTTGTGAAGTAATTTCCTGCTGCGCATAGTCAGTCAGCTCTGCTACCTGTCACTTCGTGGTGTTTGGGCAGCATCAGGTGATGATAAAGCAGAGTGAGCAGGGAAACCACACAGGCTGCTGACCTGTCCCACATGGATGCCAGCACACCTGCTGAAGAAAGATACATTAAAGACAAACAGCTGAGTCCACTTCCTGTCTGCTGCTGTCAGGAGGAATTGTTTTAGGGTTAGTCCCGTCATCTGTCCCGCTGTCTTGCTCTGTGCTCACCTGTCCCGCTGTCTTGCTCTGTGCTCACCTGTCCCGCTGTCTTGCTCTGTGCTCACCTGTCCCGCTGTCTTGCTCTGTGCTCACCTGTCCCGCTGTCTTGCTCTGTGCTCACCTGTCCCGCTGTCTTGCTCTGTGCTCACCTGTCCCGCTCTTGCGGCTCCGGCCTCTGTAGTAGATGGTGGAAGGTTCCGGGTCTCTGGGCTCTGAGGGTCCCGGCCCCGTCAGCGAGGAGGAGGAGCAGTATGTAGACTCCTTCCTGTCGGAGCGCGGCTCAAAGTCTTTGCAGTGAACCCTGCTGAGCGTCTGGACCAGGTGTTTGGGAGAGCGGCAGTCTGAACCAATCAGAGTGCAGTCTGCAAGGACGGTGCTCTGCTCCGCTATGATGGTGTTTTCTGGAATAGAGACACCAACTTAAACTATAACTGACGATTATTTTTATCATCAATTCATCTGCCGATTAGTTTCTCGATGGATCGTTTCAAAATAAAAATCCCAATGTGACGTGTGTGGAAGCGTTTAGCTGAAACAAATTTGATTAATAATAATTTGATTAATCAATTATAAAAATAGTTGCTTTTCTGTTTTATAACATTGTGAATTAAATGTAATAAAAACATCACCTTAATCCCTTTAAAGTGTCCATAAAGTGAACATTTAACAGACTGAAGAAATTCACGGAGAAAACTAAAATTAGCTTCGTAAATCAGTCGATGTGTGAATCCTTAATACAAATAGTTTTGTTATACCAATGAAATATACTCCATACAGTATTAATTTTTAAAATTAGAAATAATTACATTTTAATTTTTAAGAAAAATGTTTAAACTTTAACGTCATTTGGCAACGCTGAAAGTTAGAAGCTTCCATTATGTTGACAGGAGAATAAGATAAACTGTATAAAAGATGTATAAAACTTTATTACTATTTTTAAAAGTGGACATTGAGCTGAACGGAACATTAACGTCAGTCAGTTCAAACAAAGTGTGTGGAAAATGTGCAGGTTTCATCAGTGACGGAGGTGACAGTGAACTGACCTTTGGGATCGATGTCGTGGTCCAAACCTGTAACACCACAGGAGGAAGACCACGGTCAGCCTTCATCAGACAACATCCTCTTCATTCTAACCAACTTCATATGATCAACTTTTAGAATATTTTCTCACATTATTATTATTGTCAATCTTTCTATTTATACTTCCTGACTTTTGTCACACTTTTTAAAATCTTTTTTTATTTTCTCTTACTGCGCTTATTTATGCACCAATATACCAAAGCAAAATCCTTGTATGTGAAAAACTACTTGACAATAAAGCTCATTCTGATTGTGTTTGGAAACTAATTTCTGCCCTAAAAGTTTTGTACATTTTAACTCTGTATGTCCAAAATAAGACACAGCATCTTCTCACTAAGACGACGGCTGACTGTGTTCTGTGGCGCTCACAGATACACGTTGCTGTTGAAAATAAAAATGAGCAAACACCAGTGAGCTGGCTGTATATAAAGCCAAAGAAGAAGAGTTGTACCCCAGAAGGTGTCGACCAGCGTGGACTCCTGCACGGAGGAGTCGTCCAGCAGGGAGGAGAGCAGGGAGGCGTCCGAGGCCACGCTGTGGAGGCTGCTGTTCAGGAGCGACTGACCCGTCAGCTTACGAGGAGTGTTGAGGAGGAGAGACTCTGAGCAGGAGGCCGAGAGCCGCTGAGAGCGACGAGACTTCAACGACCTGGAGGAGGAGGGATCAGAGGCAGGGATGAGGAGGAGGAAGAGGGAGCAGAGAGGAGGAAGCAGGAAGCAAGAAGAAGCAAAAAGAAGCAGAAGATCAGTGTAACAGCAGGACAGCAGCAGATGTGTACCTGAGGACACTCACCTGGTGCTCCTCCAGCTGGTTCCTCCCACACTGAAGGAGGCACTGCTGTGCGGCAGACTCCGGTCCAACAGGCCGTCATCGAGCCGCAGGCTGCGTCTGGACATGATCCCTGTCTGGAGGAAGGACAAGATCTGCTGCTCCTTCTCCGAGTCCAACACCGCTGAGGAGTAGCTGGAGCTGAGGAGGAGGAGGAGGAGAAAGGGGGTAAGAAAGTGAAGAGAAGAGAAGGCAGGGAGGAGTTATTTTGTCCTAACCAATCAGCAGTGACTGACATATCCGTCTGTCCATGTCAGTTTCAGTTGAGGCAGAAGTTGTGACAGACGTGGTGAGGAGCAGCTGTACTGACGCTAATTAGCTAATGTTAGCATGCTAACACACTAAACGTAGATAGTAAACATTAAACAGTACCTGCCAAACATTAGCATGTTAACATTGTCATTGTGAACGTGTTACCGTGACAACCCAGGCAACTTTCTCGTTGTTTAACTGTAAAAAAAAATAAGGTTCCCGAGGAGATCATTGACAGCTGTGGCGCCCTGATCACTTTAATATATTGATTAGTCAGGAGGTCCAGAAAGAGCAGCAGCAGGCCGTCAGTCTGATTCCAACACACTGCTCTTCAAAACAAATCCCTGTAACCTTATCAGACACCCAGAGCACACCTGACCTACATACTGACACACCGACACCAACTGAAACCACAGAAGAAGAAGAAGGAGGTGAGGATACACACAGGTCAGTCCAGCCCCAGCTCTGCAGGTCCACGTCCTCGTCACAGACGCTCATTCCAGGGAACAGAGGCCCAGCGGACACACATCACCAACACACACACACACACACACACACACACACAGCAGCCGTGTGGCAGCAGCTCAGTTCAAGTTCACCTTAAACCTGCTCAGACGGCACTTCCTGTTAGAGCTGTGAGTCAGTGAGCTGCTTAGACCCCACCCACACACACACCCACACACACACACACACACACACACACACACACACACACACACTTAAATGTGACAGGTAAAGCATGAATGCCTGAATAAATACATTTATAATAAACTTCATTTTCATAGACTGAAGTAAATAAATATAATTTTTGAAGGGTAAACTTTCCTGATAATCATAAATATTAAACAGAAACATATTGTTTATTTATATTTTTAGATTTAGTTTATTGTTTGTTTACGTTGCTCTTTTGTAAACTTCAGCTTTTATTTTGTTAAAATCTGTAAATAAAGTTTGACAGAAACAAAGTGATCAGCTGAGCGCCGTCTGAACCGTCTGGATAAATGTGACCTACATAACTCTTATGATTTCATTATCGATTAATACGCTGATTATTATTTCATCCATGAATCATTCGGCCTGTAAAATGTCAGAAACATGCGATCAGGTTTCATGAATCGACGTCTTCAAACATCTTTTAACAAACCAACTAAACCCAAAGCAGGAGCACGAGAGGCAGCAGGTGTAACAGGAGATCCGTGTGACCACCTGAGGTGCAACATGAACACTTTCTGTCAGGGTTTACCTGGAGGAGACAGGTGAGGCTCAAACATGTCAGAGACAGGACAGAGGAGCAACTAAAAACACAGTGGTGAGCAGGTGAGAGATCACCTGTACTGTGGCGAGCAGCCTCAGTAGGCCTCTCTGGATTGCCCAGCAGCCCTCACCATGAGCCAATTACTCTGGACTTTGAGCAGAGCTGCAGTGATCAGTACTCACCTGCTGAGGGCGCCGTCACCACAGACATGTGTCTCTGATCAGGAGACCAGAACCACATTATCACCAGTATTGATTCAGCGTTTAGTCAAAAAGTCCAAAGTGATGTCTTCTTCTGTCCAAAACCCAAAGAGTTTCAGGTTCCAGTGAAATAAAAACAGAGAAGAACTGAAAAAGTGACATTTGAGATGCAGGAAGCAGCAAATATTTACAATTCTTCCTGATCAATTACCTAATCTGCAGCTATTCTGATAATCGATCAACTGTCATTTTTCAAGCAAAGATACCAAATATTTTATATTTTCAGTTCTCAGATGGGAGATATTGCTGCTTTTCTTTGTCTCATATTTTGACGTTTTTGACATTTGATGATGATGTCACTTAGATTTTTCTGTTTATTGATGTTTTTATACTTGCACATTTATATTCTATCTTATCTTCTCAAAACTGCTGATTAATTTTTCTGTCGATCGGCTGATTAATGAATTGCTTCAGCCCTAACTAAAAATAAATCACAATTGACCAGAAACATTACATTCAGTAGAAAAACTTCATTATCTGTTTAAGTGGGAAGATTTTGACTTTATTTGTTTCTGTTTGTTAACAGTATGAATAAATAAATCCAGTAATATTCCAGATATATTTCTGTATAATCTGGATTTACAGGCTGATGTTAAACCCTGGCAGGTACCAGAGTCTGGTATTCATATCTTTTGTGTTGTGTCTCTCCGTGTGTGTGTGTGTGTGTGTGTGTGTGTGTGTGTGTGTGTGTGTGTATTTTAGGATGTGAACTCTTCTGAGTTTAAATAAACAAATAAAATGGAAACGTAGGACAACTCGCCCACGTGTTTTCGGTCATTTAACTACACAGTTAAAGGGCCTGTCAGCTTGCAGCCAATCATCGTGAAGCTCAGAGAGATGACGTCCCAGAGGACCAATGGGATTCCGCGATGGGCGGGGCCCCGCGAAAAATGAACGTTCGACATGCTAAAGTTAGCTTTAGCTCTTAAGCTAGGTCGACACAAAATAAAAATAGAGTACACAATCACAGCTGCAAACTACTTACCTACAGCAGACCTCCCAACAAGATGGCGACTCTTCCACAGCAGAGTTTAAAGGTGAAATAACTGCCGGCTAGTTGCTGCTAGCTAAGCACGTACCACTAATGCTGAGGAATGACAGCTTCTAGTCTGTTTTCCAGTTTTAAAACGCCGGTTAGCGACGTAACGCTAAAAATGTGGATGTGTTACTCACAACTATTCTCTTCAAAGAGATCCGTCTCCTAAATGTCGACTGACAAACTGACAAACTGACAACAAGCCAAACAGGGAGATTTAGCGGCAGGTTTCTTCGTGCTTAATTAAAGCTGTAACGTTACAGGTTGGTTTTTATAGAGGCAGCAGGGATGTATCGCCCCCATGTGGCGGCAGTAATAAATTACTTCAGCGCACTGCCAAAGATCGTAGATTGCGCTGAGGAGTTCACTTCCTTTAATCCATTAATTCTGGTTGTCTTTTAGAGTTCACAGGACAGTTTTTTCAGCATTGTTGTTTGTTTATTTCTTTTAATTTATTTAAGAATAAGATTTAATTGGAAACTGTTTATTTTTGAATTGTATCCTATGTCAGATTTCATATTTCCCATTAGTAAGTGAGAGCTAACAATTACAGCAGTTTATGTTAATAATCAGCGCAAAAAATGACTCATGTAAATTATATCAGCGGTAGGATAACTTGTGCGTCTAGATATTAACTTGTAATAAAGATGTCATATCTTTATTTCAAAATGAAAGTCTCTTATCAGTAAAAATGAGGGCTGTTAGGCGAAGACGGAAGTACGTGGGGGTGAAACATCTCATTTCTCAGAAAAATTAAACTTGACGTGAACCGGATGTAGATTCATCCAGAACGAGGTCACTTCAGCTATCAACAACGTGCACCCATGTGTTTAGTAGGTTTACAGAAAACAGGTATGAGTTTCTCTTGTTTTATTTTCTTTATTAATTTCTGAATATTGTTATATTGATCCGGTATGATTAAGTAAGTTCTATCTTCGTAAATCGTTGGTCGTGAGACATTTGGTTTCGTTTCACCTGAAATGTTTCAGAAGTGAGAAGTCGGCAAGTTAGCTTAAGTAGCTAACATTAATGTTGCTGTAGAAAAACTTAAGCGCCAATCTAGTTTAACTAGTCAATGTAAAATTAACTAGTTGTGCCTGTAAAGACAATTTACAATCTGAATACAGCAGCGCAGACCAGACTATACATTTACTGTATATTAATGTATAGTCTGGTCTGGAATTAATTTACATACCAAACTCCCCTGAACAAACTGCAGATTTAATGTTTTCTTGCTTATCAGAATGGGCATGCTCTGCACAGAACTGGAGTTCAGACTTTTTGTTAATCAAAAAGATCCAATTTTCAATTCGGCAGTAACATATTCCAGTGATTTATTTAACTTATATTTGTTTTCTTCTTTTAAAAGAAATGCTTCGCACCGTTGTTGCCGCTCACTACTGTGTTATTACGATGGAGCCTGTAATAGAAGTTGACATGCCAAAGTTACCAGAAGACCCTAATGATTATTTCAAACGCCGCATGATGAAGTGGGGATCATGAAATTATATTAATAACGTTGTACTCCAATGGTACCACGTGTCAGAAGAACCTTTAATTCGTTACTTTAACCAACTGAGTTTGGCTTGACGCAGTCAGAATGGGACACATTGAGGCCAGCTAGCAGCATTTTATCAGTTCATACCTGGTTTCATTTTAAACATACTGATTTAAAGTTTACGGCCCCAATTCTGAAGTGATTTAAGCAGCTTTTTGTTTCAGGAGTTGATGAAGAATTAAAATGTGTTAATAGTTTCCCCGACCAGACACCTCAGGTTAAGTCCAGTTTATTTCAACTCTCATTTATCATAACAGCCTTTCATTAAGACTTGACAGGGACAAGTTGAAGCATACTGAAGCCTTTAGGGTCACGTGGGGTTCAGGTGTAGGTAACAGGAAACAGACATTTAGTGTAGAAACCAAGAGAAATGTAAGTGTGCAACGTTTGTGTCTCCATCAGATTAAGAAACAGTCATCATGACGTCCTTGGCCCACCAGCTGAAGAGGCTTGCGCTGCCTCAGAGCGACCCCAACCTGCTGACACGCAGAGAGGTCGCCTCGCTCCTTTTCGACCCCAAAGATGCTGCTTCCATGGACAGAAGCACCATCTACGCCCTCGGTGAGTCCTGCACAGACTCTGAAATGACACCTGATGCTTGGTGTACTTTTTCCCTTTACAGCCTGTTTACTCCCTAACCGTGTCTCTCCTCTGTCCTCCCCCCGCCAGGCTGCACAGGGCTGGAGGAGCTGCTGGGAATCGAACCAGCCTTCCTGGAGTTCCAGGACACCCTGTTCAGCCGGGCCTCGCTGACCCTGGAGCGGAGCGTCCAGTCCAGAGAGGTCAACGAGAAGCTGGACGCTGGCATCTCGCTCTTCCTCACCCGCCTCTGCCCGTACTTCCTCCTCAAACCGGCTCACAAGTGCATCGAGTGGCTGGTTCACCGGTACGCTGCACGCACCGCAGCTTATTCAAATATCTGTTACAGAAAATACATGAGGCCAACCAAAGCTCTGCTCCTTTAACATTAATATTCAAACGTATCAAACTGCTGTACGTTTTATTACAGATTCAAAAGAGTATCAAAAAGTTTCAAATATCTGGTTATATTCTTAATCATGTGATTATTCTCTGAGCTTCCTGAACGGCTGCTTGTGTTTAGAGAGTTTAGTACAATGACGTACTTCTATTTCTGTGTTTAAGGTTTGGTAACGGCACCAAACATCAGGTATCATATTGGCTCCAGTAACCTCTGATGTAGACTGCAGGTGTCAGAGTGCAGTTTGACTGAACTTTTAAATGTCAGATCAGCTCCCGTGTTCTCAGATTGAGTGATCGATGTGTTCGATGTCTCGTCTTGTTGCAGCTTCCACGTGCAGCTGTACAACGCCGACAGCCTGCTGGCCTGCGCGCTGCCGTACCACGACACCAACGTGTTCGTCAGAGTCCTGCAGCTCCTCAAGATCAAGGACACCACCAACCGCTGGAACTGGCTGCACTGCCTGCAGGTCAGACTGCTGCTGCTACACACTCACACTGTATACTATATACATATATGTGTGTGTGCTGCCTGTGAACATTGTGTTGTGGTTTGTTCAGAAACCAGGCGTGTCGTTGTCCAGAGGAACCCTGATCACTCACTGTTACACAGACCTGAGCTTCATGGACTTCATCTGCACTCTGGTCACCAAGGCCATCCAGGTACCAGCACCTCGTCTCCCTCTGATGTCTTTACATTATGACTCTGCTGCTGGCTCACACGGAGCCTGAACCAGACCCTCTCTCAGACCTTCACCTCGTCTTCTTCTTCTTGTGTTTCTTCAGGCGTATTCAGGACACTCTGGAAGTTGCTCCCAGCTCAGAGTGATCTTCTCCTTCTACGCCTCCACCATCGTTCCTGCTCTGGACGCCGTGGACAAAGTGTCCGACACCATCATTTCCAAACTGCTGCCATACGTTCAGAGGGTGAGTGAGTCGCTCCTCATCTGGAACATTCACAGAGTTTAGAGCTGGATTATGTTGAGGATCTTAGCGTGCAGCCACAGAAACGTGTTGTCCAGTCTGTGTCTGTGTTTAGACGCCAGCCTGCAGAAAGAAATGTTTTCTTTTGTTACTTTGATCAGATAGTTCCTGATTTAAATCGTCAGTTTACCAGTTTCAGACCGTATTCAAGCTGCATCGATCAGTTGATTAATGGATTAGCTGATCCACAGAATATTAATCTGCAGCTATTTTAATAATCCCGCATTTTGAGTCATTTTTAAAGAAAAGAAAGCCCAAATTCTCTGATTTTAGCTTCTCCAATATGCTTATTTGCTCTTTTTCTTCTTCTTCTTCAATGATGAAAATAATAGTTAGTTGCAGCCCTATTATCCAAATTACACTGTATTTTATTAAGACAAAGTTAAGACAAACACATAGTTGTATTAGTTGTTCGGCTGCTTGTGTTTGAACATTTAACTCTTGAGAACTTCAGCTTTGGTTCAGTAAAGAAACAGTAAAGTCATGTTTTAGTGTCCGTACACTCGGTGTCGGCTCGAGTATCCAAACACCTGAAACGTGTCTGATGATGTCGTCCCTGCAGGGTCTGAAGTCGCCACTGACGGACTACAAAGCCGCCACGTACATGATCGTGTGCCAGCTGGCAGTGAAGGCGGTGCTGGAGGCGAGTCTGGTTGACACCCTCGCCGTGCACGTCAGCAAGTCTCTGCTCAGAGAGCCCCTGTTGGCCAAGGAGGGTCTGGGCTGCCTCATCGTGCTGCTGCAGAACCAGAAGGAGGCCGCTGCTGGGCCCAGGTAGGACAGGACAGGGACCAGCAGCACACCTGGTCATTAAACAACACAGGACTGCACAGTGAAATGCAGCTTTAGCTCCTCCCACTACACACAGAACATATCTGAACAGATATTCAGTTATTTTAAATTAAAATGGATAAAAACAAAGAAATAGTACAGAGTGTGTAGAAGTAAATACAAACTAAGTCGGCAGGTGTTTGTAGAAGTTTCCTTTGTAGCCCGTCCCTCCTCCCACCTGACTGTCTCTGTCCGTCCTCAGAGCGTTCAGCCGCCTGAGCTCGATGCCGGCGCTTGTTTCCACGCTGCAGGTCATGGCGGCAGCTCATGATGTCAGCCCTCTGCTGCGCTACCTGCTGCCTCACCTGATCCACGCCGTGTTCACCTGCAGCTCAGGTGAGAACTGGAACCACACGTTAAAAAAAAAGAAGTCTCTGTGAGGTCTTTGGTGATGTTGGAGACACCAAATGTTTTGTAACATTAAAACAGGGAGTGGAAGATGAAGTCGTGTTTACCTGTTGTTCTCCGTCTCAGGTGAGCTGGAGCCAGGTGAGCTTGGTGTGTTGGAGTCCCTCCTGCAGTCTGTCCCTCTGACCAAAGGCCTGGACCATACAGTGGCTCGGTAAACTCTCCTCATCCTCCGCCCACAACAAGCTGACTAACATTTAACCTCTGACTGTTGAGCTTCACCTCAACGAGCATCTGATTACTTCATTTAACACCTGAAACACCTGAAACCCCTGAAACCTCAACATTACAAGTTCACAGTCTGGTGTTCAGCTTTGCTTCATGTTGTTGCGTCCACGTCGCAGTAAAAATGTGTCTTTGAATCTTAACTGTAGAGTTGTGTTTGACGGCAGAGAGAACAGGTTTAATTGAAGTCAGTTCGTGGAGCCGACAGCGCCACCATGTGTCCTGTGTGAGTGTTGCTGTGCTCGTCCTGCAGGCTGCTGTTGGACGAATATCTGAGTCAGACTGAACTCACAGCTGAAAACATGGCGGCCCTCGATCAGCGGCTGCTGCCTCTGGTGCGACTGTTCGAGTCCAGGTGAGTCTGACTGACGACAAACACCTGCACAGTTCAGCTAATCAGGGCCGCAGCGATGATTATTGTGCGTGTGTGTGTGTGTGTATATGTATATATATATATGTATATTCACACACACACACACACACACACACACACATATATATATATATATATATATATATATATATATATATATATATATATATATATATATATGTGTGTGTGTGTGTATATATGTATATGTGTATATATGTATGATTTAAGAGTCATGACAGCGCCGCGACATTTAACACTTTAACAATAAACTTTATCATAAAGATGTAGATATGATAGAATGGATTAGTCGACAGAATGATAATCGGTAACGATTTTGATAATCTATTAATTATTTGTCATCCTTAAAGCAAAAATACCAAAACCTTCCAGCTTTTCAGTTATTATTTCTCAGCATTTTTCACAGTTTTCTGACATTTTCTGGACCATTAATCAAGAAACTAGTCGGCAGATTAATCGCTTCAGTTACTGCCCTAAAATATAACATTACACTGCTCTGTATTAGCAGCTGGTGTTAGCATTAGTTGCGTGTTTCTCCTCCATCAGATACTGTGGCGCTCTGGACGGCGTCCTCGCAGGTCATGTGACCGACGTCAGCAGCTCAGAGCAGAAACATCTCTTCCACCAGTTCCTCTCTCTGTCCATGAGCAGCGGGAAATACCAGGTACACCACAAACTCTGTGTCCTCAGATAGTATTAGAAAATGAAAGCCTGCTAGCTAAACATGCTAACATCTGACCTGGTGTTGGTATCCTCTGTTCTCTGCCAGCATGTTGAAGAAGCTCTGTATGAATATATTAAAGTGTGTGTTTGTGTAGATTATGGGCGACTCGGACACGTCGCTGCTCCTCAGTCTCAAACACCCGCAGCCTTCAGTCCGAGTCTCGGCTGTGGAGCACCTGATGGGCATCATCACCTCCGGACAGGTACGGCGGGAGACACTTCAAATAACGTTAGACTCTCTGGAGGCTGATTGGCTTTCTCTGCTACATGTCACCAAAACGAGTTGAGTTAGTCATGTGACCAATATGGTTTATGTTCATTTACTGTTGGTGTACATCAAGCTCAACTCTGGACTCGTTCTTTTCTCTATTCACTAACTCTCCATGTTCACATCATCAATAGACATAATGTGTTTGTTTCTATGCAGATGATACACAATTATATCTTCCTGTCAAATCCCTCCTCCTCCTGCTCCTCCTGCTCCTGCTCCTGCTCCTGCTCCTCCTGCTCCTCCCCCTCCCCCTCCTCCTCCTGCTCCTGCTCCTCCTGCTCCTGCTCCTCCTCCTCCTCCTCCTGCTCCTGCTCCTCCCCCTCCTCCTCCTGCTCCTCCTCCTCCTGCTCCTGCTCCTCCTCCTCCTCCTCCTCCTCCTCACCACTCAGTCAGGTCTGAACTCTCAGACATGAAGCTCATGTTGAATCCTTCAGTGAGACTTCTCATTATCTCTGATGTCCAGAACAAAGAGCTTTTCTTCAGTATCACAGTGATCAGTGATGTTGTCTGAACATCCATGTTACACTGCAGACAGGAGCTGCTGATGGACTCTGACTACATGGAAATAAAATATAGGCTAAAAACATATGGGGCTCAAGTTGTAGCCCACTGCTAACTAATCCCTCAAATAGAAATAAGAGAGTAACAACAGAGGTCATGAAATCCATTAGTATCAAGTTTTTTCATGTTCATTTCACTGTTTTGCATTAATGTAAAACAACAAGTAGTTTAGTCACTTTCAAGAAAATAACCTTAACTCAAGGACCACTTACCATATTTTTCTAGAGCTCTCAGCCGCTCCTCATGGTCATGTTTCCTCTCAGCAGCAGCAGAGTTTGGACGAAGCGTTCCTGAGAGACGCCGTCATGGAGCGTCTGAAGGACGACGTGCCGGAGGTCGCGGCCGCCGGTCTCAGAGTCCTGGAGGTCAGTGAGACGGTTAACAGGGCGGCAGGTTCTTAGGCAGCCGGTTTAAATGAAATCTGCATGAGTGAAGGCTGCAGCGCCCCCTGTAGGCCAGGCAGGACGGTGATGGTGAGCTGCTGTTGGTGTTGTTTCAGGTGCTGTTTGACGTGTTGGACCCTGAAGACATCGTGTCGAGTTTACTGGCCCTGCTGCACAGAGTGGATCTGTCGGTGGCTGAGCACTGGTCAGTGAACTACACACACAATCACTATGAGTGTTTCGAGTGTGCTTTTAAGAAGAGTTATTGATCCTCCACCACGTAATCCAACTAATCTGAAAGAATCACAAACTCAGAATAAACATCATCTCATGACTCATTATCAGCAGATTTGTGTTTAAAGTCAAACTTCATTTATGGCAAGAAAAGAGTCACATGTTCCAGGAAGTGACAGGAAATCCTTCAGAGCTCATTCAACCTGCTATTTAACCTTTAACCTTTGTTGAACATTTATTAATCTGAACTTTCCATTTAAATCAGTTTGTTTTATCGTTTGGTCTTTAGATAATGTGAAGTTTTTCGTCATTTAGATTTTTATTCTGCGTCTTTTTGATTTGAAAACTTGTTTTGTTGAAGTTGTATCTTACTGGTTTTATTGTTTTTATGATTATAGCAGGTTATAAAGTATATTATTGTAAATATAGTTGTTCTCCTTCCACCAAGTGGCCAAAAGAATCAGTTATTGCAGCTTTAAGCAGCTAATTCTCAAATCTCCGACGTCCTTTAAGACACGAACTATGAGATCAACAGTTATTTATAATGAAACTTAAATAAAGTGATGAGTTACCTGCCTCACTGTATTGGAAATGATACCTTCATGTGTCTCCTGTAACTCTGAGTTCTGCGTCGTCTCCTCCAGGCTGCCACTGCTGACGGAGGCGGTGCGTTTACTGTCCGACCCCCGGCTGGGAAAGGGGGACGCTGAGCTTGTGCAGAGGGTGGGCTGGAGGCTGCTGCCCTTCCTGGTGATTACCTCCGCCCAGCCCGGCCTCGCCTCTTGCGTCGCCCGATCCCCCCTCCTCACCCGACACCCGCTCACCCTGAACTGGGCTCAAGGTGACGGATCGAACCTGCAGAACTACTCAAAACATTTGAATCGCACAATCAAATGATGGAAGAATTTAGGGAATCTGTAGAAGTCGTTAAATGTTCATGAAAACAGAATTAAGAAATCTGTGTGGCATCAATAATGTGATACAAGATTCAGTATTGTCACCCTCTTTAAGGTTAAAGGAAATAATTTACAGTTATTTGAGTCTTTTAGTTTAATAAAATCAGTCTGAACTTCAGCAGGACATCTAAAGGAATAGGTTGACATTTTGGGAAAAATCCTTGTTTGCTTTCTTGCTGAGAGTTTGAAGGATTAATGAAGATGACTGTAGCTACAGCCAGCAGCTGGTTAGCTTAGCTTAGCTTAGCGTAAAGACTGGCAACCAGCAGACTTCTGGAAAAGACAGTGAATATGTGTTTTTATTCCCCAAAATGTGGAACTGTTCCTTTAAACAAACCATCTGGAATGAGTTGAGTCTACAGAGGTGATATGTTGTAATGTTGAGTCTGTCCTCTCAGAGCTGGACGAGCTGATGAAGAGGAGCTCTGAACTCGACTTTGTGCGTTTGGCCAACCAGCGTCTCGTCTCCACGCTGACCAAGAACCTGGCAAACATGGAGCTCCTCTCCAAACGGGACGCTGTGAGTTTCTGTTTGTCTTTTAACACAAGAAAGTCAAGAAATTGTTAAAGAGTTGGACGGTGTATTGATCCTCACTAATACAGACAGTCCATTGACTGCCTCATGTTCAGACTCAAACCAACAACATGTTAGTGTGTCTCTCAGTCCTGTCTCACTTCCTGTCTGTGGCTCTCAGCTCCGAGTCCATTGGTTCCTACTTAAGACGTACATCTTTAAAAACACCTCACAAATATATAGTTTCATGTTTAAAAAAGGGTTCAAACAGGAGGAAATAGTGACTTTGCTGGGGACTGTTTTCAGCGGATGAATCCACATTTGGTGCTGTAGTGAGTATTTGGGGCAGCAGGTGTGTAAATACACTCCAGTGTGTGTGTTGATGGTGATCAAGGAACAGTGAGGTTCACTGTGTGTTTATACATCAGGCTGTGATACACACACAGAACCTGTTAGCAGAAACACTCAGTGTTTGAGTCTGAACATGGAGATAAATCTAGAAGACCAGCTGAAGGTGACATGGTCTCTGTGTCTGGTCCTCAGCTGGAGAAGCTGGCTCTGACGGTGGAGCAGCAGGGGGACTCCGGTCTCAGGGGGAGGACGTCCTTCCTGGTGCTGACCCATACTCTGCTGCTCAGCCTGGGGGAGCTGAGCGGGACCCAGCACCTGCTCACCGCTCAGAGGGTCTACATGATGCTGGAGCCCCTCCTGCTGGAGGTCACCAGGGACACCGACGCCCAGGTCAGACCAGAGGAAGGAGTCTGTCCTGAAAACCTCTTCATCTGTATTTTACAAGTCCAAACATTTCTGATAGAAACGTGAAGTGTAAACTGTAACTGAGCTAAAGGAAACTGGATGACGATGATGATGATGATGAAGAAGATGATGATCATGATGATGATGTTGTGTTTGAACAGGAGGCTGAGCGTCAGGTCCGCCTGTCTCTGCTTAGAGACTTCATCTCCTCCCTCAGGTGTCAAGACGCCTCCTTCACAGGTAAGAACCGTCCTGGATGAGTGACAGCTGGAGCTCACCTGAGCAGACTCGCCTCATGTTGAGTTTTCTCTCTGCCAGGTGAGGTGTGGTGGAACCCGGAGAGGCTGGACACAAACACCTGCTGTTACCTGGGGCTCACCTGCCGCCTCTTCAGCATCATCATCAGTGGTGCCGGGGAGGGGCCTGCGGCCGGCGGCTTCAGGGACTTAATGAAACTGTTCATCCAGGTATGAGGTCACTTCCTGCTGACAACTGCGGAAGGTGACGCGTGATACACGAGGAAAAGTTTTTTACTTTAAAAGAATCATTTTAAAAAATACGTTTTTGGGAAATACGTTTATTCACTTTCTGGTGGGCAGTTACAGAAGACAAGGCTACAGCTGGTTAGCTTAGCTTAGCATAAAGACTGGAAACGGGGAAACAGCTAGCCTGGCTCTAACACATATAATGTGTTAATCAGGGAGCTTTAGAGGAGCTGGTAGGTGGATTTTGTTTCCTTTGGACAGAGCCAGGCTAGCTGTTTCCCTCTGCTTCCATTCTTTATGCTAAGCTAAGCTAATCTGCTGCTAGCTGTAGTGTTCAGACCTGAGAGTGGCATCAATCTGAGCGTCTGACTCTCAGAGAGGAAGAGACGAAGAAGAGTTCACTACATGTTGAACTGTTCCTTTTAAGATGACTCACAACAAGGAAGCATCACCTTTGTCGCTCACCTTCCTCTCCATCACCTGCAGGTTCACCTGTGCGAGCTGCCGATGCTCTTCAGGTTCCTGTGCGTGCTGTGGGGATACAGCAGTAACCATGGAGACCAGCTGGATGTGAAGGTGGGCGCCGTGCTGCAGACTCAGGCTCTATACATGGGCGGAGCTCTGCTGAGCGCCCAACCGGCCGCCACGCTGGAACAGCTGGCAGCCGCCGACTCACCCGGTGAGCAACATGACATAACATGTTAGCATGGCCACTGATACTGGGCTGCAGCTAACGAGTAACTGTCAATTAATCTGTTGATTATTTTATTGATTCATCGTTTTGGTTATAAAAACAGTTAATAAGTGATTTTAATAAATTATTACTTATATATTTTTCTCTCTCTCTGTGTCTGTCTCTCTGCTTGTCTGCCTGTCTGTCTCTCAGTGGTCCCGTCCTTGCTGTGCTGTCTCACCTCTCCAGTCCGGGAGGTCCGGAGGGCGGCCCTCGGCGCTCTGCAGAGCCTATCAGGAGCCGACGCTTCTCCCTTCCAGCCAATCACAGAGAAGCTTCTGAAGACCCCAGAGGAGATCATCGCTGACCCTTCATACCTGAGCCAGGTGAGTCCCTGAGCCAGGTATTAATCATTCTATGAAAGAGCAGAAATGTGAACGGAGATCAGTTTAATCTGCAAAGTTCGCTGAGTGTTTTTGTGTGTGTGTGTGTGTGTGTGTGTGTGTGTGTGTGTGTGTGTGTTTAGGCTCTGGCTGGCCTTCATGACGACTGTCTGTCCATCAAAGTAAAGTCTCAGCAGAAGAAGCTGCAGGCGGCGATGCAGCAGCTGCTGCGGAGCGTCCAGACGTCCTGCTGCCCGTCGTACAGCGCCGCCGGCCTGCTGCGAGCGCTGAGCCACGTCAATGGACAGGTGAGAGCGGGAACACACCTGCACGGGTAATATCAAATCAAACATGCATCTAACAGCTGTCTGACCACCTCGTCTCCTCCTCCTCTCAGTCCGTCCTGTCCGCCCTGCTTCCTGTTCTGGATCGGCTCCTGGAGCAGTGCGGCCCCGACACCCCCACCGTGCTGCTGTCCGAGGCCCAGCTGATGCAGCTCGTCCTCAGGAAGTACAACGAGGCGTCGGCCCCCCTGCTGGCCGAGAACCAGAACTGTCTGGATCTGTTTATCAGAGCTCTGAAGACCTCGACCCAGCAACACCCTGACGTGCCCAGCTGCCAGATCGTCGCTCTGGAACAGGTCAGGAAGGGTTAAAAAGCAGGGCTAAACCGGGATTAAATCAGGGTTAAACCAGACAGTAAAACCAGGGTTTAAACAGAAAAAGCTGTCACATCATTATACTGGAACAGCTCAGCCTAACCTGAACCTGGGGTTAAAACCAGGATTAAGTTTAAAACGAGGAATAAAAACCAGATAAGGAACCCGGGGATGAACTTAGTTTAAGACCAGGATTTAAAGACATAAAATCAAGTTTAAAGAGATTAAAACCAGGCTTAAAATCAGAATTAACGCACAGCAACCAGGGTTAAAACCAGGGATAAACTCTGGTTAGACTAAGAAGATGATCTGAGTGCTCCTGTAATAAGCAGCCTGGAAACAGAGAGGAAGATGAAGAGGAGGCTTGCTGTGTGTCTGTGGATTAGTAATGTGAATGAGACGCAGGTCGTCTCCATGACTGACGTGTCTCTTTGTTTTCTCTCTGCAGATCACCAGGCCGTTCTTCTCGGCCCTCGGAGACGAGGCGGTGCAGCAGAAGCTGCTGTCGGTGCTGTTCGACCTGCTGGTGGAGAGCAGGAGTCCGCTGGTGGCCAACACCATCAGCAGCGTCTTTAAAGGGGTGAGCAGAGTTGGACCCTGACCTCCAACAGGAACATCAGCTGCTGCTTCTCTGTGAAACGTCCTGCTGCTCCACAACCTTCATCATGATCATTTATTTAACAGTTACATTTCCCTGCAGGAGGCGTCAGTCCAGTTTAACAGCTCACATGATTATTATTCTGTTGGTTTCTGCTCTTATATAACCTGTATGTTTACTTTTTAAAAAGTTGTTACTGATTTTCGGGCGGTTGATAGTAAAGAGGTTAGAGATGTTTGATATCATGCAACATCTTTTCTAACTCATCATAGCAGCAACCTCGAGAGCTTCGGTCAAACTCGGATCAGCTTCCAAGCTAACGTTAGCTGCTAGCGTAGCATTGCCGGCTTCTTCTTAGGAGGTTGTTTAGGAGACCTTTTGTCCACAGGTTTGCTCCGAAATTGATCCCAGGGCATCAGTAAATAGTCAGAGAGCCAATATTGCAGGATATTGTTCCAGAGCTCCGTCAATGCTACTTGCATCAGCAGAAAGTCCTCTTACTCTTTATAATCAAACACACTGCACCAAAAATAAAAGTGTATTTAAGTTTTTCGAGCTCGAGACGTGTAGAGTTTAGTGGTGGCAGAATCGACAGGTCGTACTGACAGAAAGGCAGCGGACTGTGACACCTGGAAGTGGAAACTCTCCAGGAACAGAGTCCAGTCATGTGACGTCAGTCCTCAGACCCATTACTTTCTTTTTAACAGATCGCAGTTGACTCTCAGCTGGTGGCCAATGAGCTCGCTCCGGCAGAAAAACCCAGAGTGAGTGTGACGGTGCAGCAGACCCGCCGGAGCAAAATGACCCAGAGGTGAAGTTCATTTCATTTCCTTAAACATCGGCTGTTTGATTAACACAGGAAGGAAGGAAGGAGCCTGAAGGAGACGTTTAGTGCAGATTCAACAAAAACAGTTTTTGTTTATCACCAGCGATCAGAAAATCCATTCAAAGTAGAAAAGGAGAAGACGAGCTTCAGCCTTTGTGTTGAAAATCTGTGTTTCCTGTCAGGAAACCTCAGGACAGCGGTGATGGGGGTCCAGAGGGGGGCGCTGTGTCGTGGCAGAGAGTCACTCTGATCCTGGAGCTGCTGCAGCACAAGAAGAAGCTGAAGAGAGCCCAGATGTTGGTGCCGGTTCTGTTCTCTCTGCTCGCCAGGTAACATCTGTTCCACGTCCAACACTTCCCTCCCTCAGATCAGTAAATCATGTCCTCGATACGAGATTCCCTGAAATGATTCCCTGGATCCACAGAACACATGATGGTATGGAAGTCTGTGGCTGCCGATATTAAAATCCATCCATTATTTATCCCGCTTATCCTCTCGCGGGGGGGCTGAAGCCAATCCCAGCTGACACTGGATGAGAGGCGGGCTACACCCTGGACTGGTCGCCTGTCAATCACAGGGCTGAATATTAAAATGAAATGATTCAATCGGTATGTGTGCGTATCGTACGACGAAACTCCAATTAGAAATCCAGTTTCATGTGAAAATGAATGAAAATTGAATTGAAAACTTGTTTTGATTTTGATGTTTTTCATAAAGTTTGACATATTTCACAAAATGAAAACATTATTATTCAAAGCTAAAATCAGGACAGAATTCATATTCAAATGAAAAAACCCTTTTCAGGTGTAAGTTGCACTTTCTCTGCCGATGTGAAAATAAAAAGATTTCACATTCAATTTCATTACATATTACATATTGTGGCAGTTGTTGTGATTACACTGAACATCATTTATTATTTTTACCAGTAATTTTGTATTTTCAAACTGAAAATTAGATTTTGCCATTTTAATTTTGTCATACTTGCCCAGCTGAAAAAGTACATTTCAATTAAATTGAATTATTTACATTTGAACATGTTGGCAGCCACAAACCTCCAGAGGTTAGTGCCTGTTCTCCTGTAAAATGTTTATTAATGTCAAAGTTAATGCAGCAATGTGAAGTAAATCTATAAACATACAATAATAATAAACAGTCGCAGTAAAAAGAACGAGGATGGCATCTAAACATTTTTCAATTACATGACTTTAAGTCATGTGAAGGAACTAAACTGCAAATGATTAAACTGAGGGTCTTACAAGTGTGTTGATTTAAGGGATTTATTAAAAAGGTTATTTTTCCTGCTGGAATCTGGTCTGTTGTGTCCTCAGGAGTCTGGAGCCATGCTCAGCTGATCAGACCAACATGGAGTACACCAAGCAGCTGCTGCTCAGCTGTCTGCTCAACGTCTGCCACAAACTGTCTCCTGATGGAGGCGCTGTGGAGCTGGGTAGGTCAGCGGGCAGAGTTCAGATCCATCACAGTGGAGAAGCAGGTTTTAAAAAGCAGGAACTTGGTAGCGTGTAGCCTAACGTGTCGCTGTGATTCTCTCTGCAGACGTCCTGGATGAAGAGAAGTTCAGCGTGGAGCTGGTGGTTCAGTGCATCAGGGCGTCCGACGTGCCGCAGACTCACCACCACGCTCTGCTCCTGCTCGGCACCGCGGCCGCCATCTTCCCCGTGAGTGCACGAGGACGAGATGTATCTGTCCTGAGGAAACGTTATTTCATTTGACCTTTTTACAGGAGAGACGGAACAACAAGGAGCTTAGAGCGTTTCAGGCGTTATTCAAATAACAAAAAGGACTGTGAACAATAAATTGACCCGTGTGTCGTCCAACAGGAAAAGGTCCTGCTCAACATCATGCCCATCTTCACCTTCATGGGAGCCAACATCATGCGCCTGGACGACGCCTACAGCTTCAGAGTCATCGACAAGACGGTGCAGATGGTCATACCTGCTCTGATCAAGGTGAGAGTGTGTTTCAGTCTGCAGACACCCCCGACGTTCAGGTGGACAGAAAATCATCACATATAACACAAGTTTAAGGCTTTTATTGTGAAAATATTTGTCAGTACTTTGTGGCAATACTGAAGATAGTTTAAAAACACAAACAGCTGATGGTTCTGTTTTACTGTCGAGTTATTTTCATGGTTTTGTCCATCGATTGTATCAATAATAATATTGTTAATCAGAATCAGGTTTAACTGTCAAAATCTACGAAGAGACTAAACAAGTCAAGAATCATAAATATAAAATAAATAAAATATATGTTTTAAAGTGTTTAAAAAACTGCTTAAAATGAAGAGGATGGAATATGTGCAATAATAATCCAAAGATTCGTGTTGATGTAACGCTCCTCCTCCTCCTCCTCCTCCTCCTCCTCTCTTCAGGCGCACCAGCTCTCTGACGGCAGCTCTTCGGCTCACATGGTCGCCGTGGTGACAAGGATCATGCACGTGTTTGCCGACGCGCTGCCTCATGTGCCCGACCACCGGCGGCTGCCCATCCTGTCTCAGCTGGTGACCACGCTGGGCCCCGCCCACTTCCTCTGGGTCCTGATGCTCCTCCTGTTTAAGCTGCACGCCACGCAGAGCGCCAGCTCTGTGAGCGAGAAGGCAAGACGCCTCTTTATGCATGAAGCGACAGCAAAGCATTGTGGTAGACAACGCGTTCACATGCACTGTAGTAACTAATCCATCAGGTCTCTGCTCTACCCCCGGCCTTATTTTGAAAGCATTTGGACACAGGAAGTAAACATAAACAGGAAGTAAACGTAAACAGGCCAACAAATGTTATTAATTATACAAAACAAGCAATATTCTATGTTTCATATTAATATACTGAGTGAGAGGTCCGTCCCACCCCCTCTCTCTGATTGGATCGTGTGTGTGTAGGATGCAGCTCTGGAGAGAGACGTGGACTTCTGGATTTCCCTCTGCTGTCAGTTCGAGGTCAGCGACCAGCTCACCTCCCTCGTCAACATCCTGAACTTCCTCCTGCAGCTGCCTGACGACAAAGACGACGGTGAGTCTCCGAGGCTCCGCCCCTTCAGTGTTAACCCTTAACTGCAGAAGTAAAGGTGAATGTTGGGAGCTCAGTTTTCTCTTAAAGACTTCTGAAAGCTCAGGAAGCAGCGTTTAAATGAAGCCTGCTGGATATTAAAGGTTTCTCACCTCAGATTCACTCAAAGTTCTGCTGGATGATTTCCAGAAGCATCGTGTTTGTTGAGCTCGAAGCTCAGAAGTGAAGATGAGTGACGGCTCAGCGAGTGGAGCGTTGGTCCAGTCGGGTTCAGGAAGGTTTAGTTGGTTTCTGGGTGAACGAGAAACTGGAACAACTTCTGTCTAATGACGACTCAGAAACAAATCCTCACGAGTTAAAGGAGGAAAAGTGTAAAACCAGTTTTAGTGCTGAAACTATTAGCTGATTATTCAGTTGACAAAAAATAAATTGGCAACAGTTTTGAAATGTGATTGATTGATGTGATTTAACTCATTTATCCTCCTGAAGTCCACCTGGTTCCTGAATGTGCAGCTGCTTTATTGTTTTATATCTTTGGGTTTTAGACTCATGATCAGAAGAAATAAGCACTTTGAAGACGTCACTTTGGGCTCTTGTGATGGACTTATAATAGAAAAATGTATTCTGAGACTGAAAGCTAAAAGTGTCTTCATGCAGAATGTAAACTTTAAGATACCCTCTGTCCTCTGCAGCAAAGCGCTCCGTCGGCCGGCGAGGAGCTACGAAGAAGAAGGAGGAGGAGGAGAAGGTGGAGGAGCTGATCTTCAGTCTGGAGACTCACAGCAGCAAAGAGCTGCGACACTTCAAGTTCCTCTCCGTCTCCTTCATGGCTCAGCTGCTCGGCTCGGCCAGCTTCATCGGGAAGGTGGGCGACGACTTGGCGAGCGTTCACGACGTTTAGTTTCACAAAGAAGGAAATTAAAAAGCAGTGACGTTTTAATCCAAGAAAACTAAAGGAAACAACGAAAGTGTAGATTCAGGATCAGCTGTAAGACACACTGTGCTGTAAATCACCCCACATTTAAAATGCAGCTCTTTCACATAAAGTGCATTTAAACAAAAGTAGAATAAAATAAAACCAGCAAGATGACAAAAACGTTTAAACCAGACTAATTAAAACAAGATTAAAAAAGTCTGAAGTCTTGACAACACTGTCACCACGAGGTCTGTTTAGTAGGTGTTCGGGTGCTTTCGATCAAATCACATGATCTTCATCAGCAGATTCATTTTGCCCAGCTGTTTTTAAATTGAGGGACGTCTCGTCCACGTTGGAGCTTCAGAGTTAAATCTTTAAAACTTTTTAAGAGACTCTGATGAGATCGAGATCATTTCAGTTTCCTTTCTGTGGTCTGTTTTAATTTGTGGTGGTGTGATCAGTATTTCTACCTATTTAGTTAATAAATCCATAACAGACATAGAAACATACAGACGAGCTGTAACAGTATCAGTACCAGTGCTGAAGATGTTTGCTGCTCTGTGTTTCAGGTTGCAGACGGCAGTGACGAGTCTCTCCAGCAGCTGCAGCAGACGTGAGTTTGTCAGAATAAGAAGTGAACATCAGTTGGTTGTTTTTGGGTGAAGCAGCAGGTGAACATGTGGAGTTTGTTCCAGGCTGCTGGAGGAGATCCTGCGCTACGTCCACAGCGTGGCTCGCTGTGTGGAGGAGAACGCCAACAAACCCACCGCCAAGTTCTGGAGAGTTCTGCTGAATAAAACCTACGAGGTTCTGGATAAGGTTCGTTGTTAGTTACATCACTAAATACTTCCTGTAGTCTTTTCTAACTACAGTAATACTGCTTCCGCTGTTTGGGAGTGTTTGTCCTTTACCAGTAACATAGCTAACACATGCTCATCATTGTCTCCTGTCGCCCAGGTGAACTCCTTGTTGCCCACGGATACCTTCATCACCGTGATGAGAGGGCTGATGGGAAATCAGCTGCCGTCCGTCAGGAGGAAAGCCATGGAGCTGCTGAACAACAAACTGCAGCACAGGACGCAGTGGGAGGAACAACAGGTGACAGAACACAAACAAGATGAGAACTAAGATTTTGACTGAATCAGAACAGATGATTGTAAACTTTCTTCGTCGCTGGTTCATAGAGTTTCCTTTTCTCTGTCGAAGGTCACTGCGCTCCTACAGCTGACCGGCGACCTGCTGAGCATTGTGGGTAAAGGTCACGGTAAGGTCATGGCGGAGGAGGAGGCAGAGCAGGCCATCAACCGGCAGACGGCGCTCTACAGCCTCAAGCTGCTCTGTCGCAGTTTTGCTTCCGACCACCAGGAGGCGTTCGTGCCCGTCCTGCTGCAGACGGTGGAGCTCGTCACTTCACCGGAGGAAGAGAAGAACGTGACGGGCAGCGCTCTGCTCTGCATCGCCGAGGTGGTCAGCACGCTCAAAGCCCTCGCCATCCCACAGTTACCCAGGTCTGTATCAGTTACCGAGATGAACTATGTCTCTGTTTGTTGGAGTGGACACCTGGATGTGAACAACGTTATCTGACATAATTCTCATGAAAATCAAAGTGATTCTACTGATGAATTAAAAATGTCCTTCTGGTTCTCTTTATTACTTTTCACTCTATTTGATGGCTCAGTTTTCCAGTGATCTGATTGGGCAGTGTTTGTTGTCCTGCAGGTTGATGCTGGCGGTGCTGCACACACTGACAGACAGGAAGGAGCTTCTAACCAATGAGATCTACCTGCTGAGCGCCGTCACCGCCCTCCAACGTGTCACTGAGACGCTGCCACACTTCATCAGCCCATACCTGCAGGACACCACCATGCAGGTGTGTGATAAACACCTTAAGGAGGAGGTGATCCGACACCGCGTGTGTGAAGCGGCTCAGCAGCATCATGCTAACACTTCCTGTTCCTGCAGGTTTGTCGGCTGACTCGGCTGGTAGAGACCTCCTCCTCTTCCTCCTCTTCCTCCTCCTCCGCCGCCCAGCTGTCCTTACGTCTCGCCTCCCTCAGGAGCACCCTCGCCACCAAGCTGCCCCCCAGGGTCCTACTGCCAACCCTCACCAGGTGCTACAGCAACATGGTCGTGGACAAGAAGGTGGGGAATCTGAGCAACACGCTCTTAAAGTCACAGCGTCACAGTTTCTCTGTGACGAGCTGCATTCAGGTTCAACAAGAACATTTTCATGTCGCTCTCTTTGCATAAATTTGACTGCAGTGTTTTTGCACAAATTTAATTAATTTCAATCAAACACAAAGAGCGTCTCTCCTGTTTTTCTGTGCAGTGAACTCAGATATTCTTTGCTCCACTTTAACTTTAACCTGGTTTCCATATGCCAGAGAAAAGCCCTCAAGCATTTACATCCATTTACATCTTCCCACTGACTTTGCATCCATTTAAATGTAATCCGCTCCTCCTGTAAGGATCAAACTGGAGCAGGTGTTCTCAGTGTGAGTGAAGAGAGTGGTGAAGTAAGAGGAGATAACTTCAGTCCAGTTTGTTCCACAGACAGTTTGAGGTTAAAGTCTCCTGTTGAAAGATTTGCTTAGATGAACAGCCTGTGGACATAAAAAAGAGGAAATCAGCTACGACTCCCAGGGTGCATTTCTGTAAGAGACATCCAATCAGAGAGCTTCACATTCTGTAATGACGAGCTGAAGCTAAAGATTTCACTGTTGAATTCAGTAACCATGGCGACATGTTGTGTTCACAGATTCAACAACGAAGCGTTTTAAATTTAGCTCTGATTCGTGCCTCTGAACAGTCTCTTTGCCGTGGCAACGGCGGCCGAGGCTCATGGGTATTGTAGTACTTAGAGCCGTCTGCAAAACTGACAGAAAAAAACTACTAATAATGTAAATAATCAGACTGGTCTTCAGAAGATGAACCTGTGTGACGGTCACATGACCCAGGAACAAGCCCCCAGGAAGAGCGCCAGACTTTGAAGCCAATTTGACATAGTGGCCAAACCGTGTAATTACAACTTCCGGGTCCGTCACATGATGCACACTGGCCCCAAGAGACTTTTTCCCATAGACTTACACTGGGAAAGAGACGTCTGTAAATCAGCGGATAATTTTTTTTGAGGTACAACAACTAGCCAGTACGAACACTTAAACAGCCCTTATTTAAATCATGATGTCCTAAAAGTTGTAAAATGCATAAATAGCCGAATCCAGAGTTATAGTAGTGACTGCCATTCATGTGAGTGAGCCTGAGACGGAGCGGTTTGGAGGCGGGGCTAAAGGAAAAGCTAGTGCGCTCGCTCTACGGGCCAAGAATGCGGAAGCTATGTGGAAGATCCAGGTCATTTTAAACCCGGGAAGTCGAACTTTTTTGGCTTCATGCGCCACTGAGCAGCTTTCATAGGAATGAACGGGGCCCCGCCTCCGACGCTGGATCCAGTTCTCTTTATACATCCATGGTTAGGATCAGTTACATAAAGAAAAACACTTCCTGAAGGATGTTTTCTTACCATGGTGATGGTGATGATGATGATGGTCACTTTGATTAGATTAGATCAGAGAGTTAACTCACCTGTTCATCTGCATCTGATCAGTTAATCAAAGAAAACAGGATGCGATCAGTGATCAGCGGCATGTTTCCCTGCAGGCTCAGCTGGGGGCGCTGATGAGCATCCTGAAGGAGCACATCGTTCACATGGAGAAAGATCAGCTCAACTTCCACCAATCAGAGCTCACCTCCTTCTTCCTCACCGCCCTGGACTTCCGTGCCGAACACTGCCAGGTCAGTCTGGAGTCTCTTCTTCTTCTACTCTGCCTCTGTTGGTGTGTTTCAGCCTCCTGTGGGGGAGAGCACCTGTGGGGGAGAGCACCTGTAGTGTGAAACTGCTCCACAGGAACTGTCTGAGGCTGAAACTCTGTATTTCCTGTGTTCAGGGCGACCTGGAGAAGACGGCAGAGATCGAAGGCTGCGTGATCGACTGTCTGCTCGCCATGGTGATGAAGCTGTCGGAGGTCACGTTCAGACCGCTCTTCTTCAAGGTAACGTCCCCAAACTGCAGACGTGGACTTGCCTCTGTGGTCAGATGTGGGTTGCAGGTGTGATCAGTGCTGTTGTTTGTCCTGCAGCTGTTCGACTGGAGTAAATCCGACAATAAAGAGCGTCTGCTGACTTTCTACCGGCTGTCCAACCGCGTCGCCGACCGCCTCAAAGGACTCTTCGTCCTGTTCGCAGGAAACCTGGTGAAGCCGTTGGCTGACCTGCTGCGCCTGACTAACTGCTCCAAGACAGGTGAGACGCCTCTTAGCATCCTTATTTAATTTAATTTTATTTTACTTTATTTAATTTTTTTTATATTTTAAGTCTGGTTCAGTGAAGAGGCTGTAGGTGATCTCAGGTGTCCTGTCTGTGTTGTGTTCAGGTGAGTTGGTGTTTGACTCGAGTCGAGCTGAAGAGAAGAGCAGTCTGCTGCTTCACTACGTCCTCGACGCTCTCCACAAGATCTTCCTGTACGACACGCAGAGATTCCTCAGCAGAGAGCGAGCCGACGCCCTGATGATCCCGCTGCTCGACCAGGTGAGAGCACCTGTATGAAACAACCTCGCTGTGTTTTCAGGCCCCAAAGTTCTCACCCACTTCAAAAAGTTTGGTATTTCAATTGTAAATCTTTTTACCTTTGCTGTATTTTTATTACCCTGTGAAGCTCAGTGAATTCTCCTGCTGGATGAAATGTGTTAGTTGCCTCACCTGCCTACAGCAGCAGCCTGTAGACATAAAGACAGGCCTAGTGGACATTATGTCCCCTCATCACTGCCTTGAAGGCATCCCATAATACTGAATCAGACTTCTCCTGTCGTTTGTATGAATTCAGTCAATTCCTGATAAATGACTATTCGTCCATTCATTTTCTGTGAAGTGACTCACTTTTCTTTGTGTGTGTGTGTGCGCAGCTGGAGAACACACTGGGTGGAGACCAGGTGTACCAGCAGAGGGTGACCCAGCACCTGGTTCCCTGTGTGGGTCAGTTCTCTGTGGCGCTGGCCGACGACACTCAGTGGAAAACTCTCAACTACCAGATCCTCCTCAAAACCAGACACCCCGACTCCAAGGTGAGAGCACCTGCACACACACGCGCACACACACACACACACACCTGGCCACCTCCTTTATCACTGTGAGCCCTGGGTGTTGTCTCTCAGGCTACATACAGGCTTCCTTTCCTTAATCCATCTGATCAGTAGAGCCTGTATCTCAGTCACTTTATGATTATGTGAAGAATTCCTGTCTGATACAGTTTATTACAGCAACAGTTTCTTGATGATGAGCTCATACATTTACTCAAGTACTGTACTTAAGTACAGAAGTACTTGTACTTTCCTTTTCACGCCACTTTCTAATTCTACTCCACTACATCTTATTATTGACACTGAGTATTTTCACAGTGTGGTATTAGTACTTTTACTGAAATAAAGGATCTGAATACTTCTGTGTATAAATATTCACATGGTTTCATTACCCCCACCCCCAGGTGCGTTACTCCTCTCTATTGATGCTGATGGAGCTGGCGTCCAAACTAAAGGAGAACTACATGGTGCTGCTGCCAGAGACCATCCCCTTCCTGGCTGAACTGATGGAGGGTGAGGACACACACACACACACACACACACACACACACACACACGCTGTCTGATAAACGTCCAGAAAGAACAAAGAGGCTGCAGAAGTAGTTTCTAACTTCTAACAGCTCATTGACTCACTGCTGATGGAAACGCATAAAGACACAAATATAGTCTGAAAGAAACAGGAGTCACTGACTTCACGGCAGCATCATACTTCCTGCTTGCTTCACCCAAAGTAAAACACGATCATCCCAAAGAGAAGCACGAAAAACAGTCGGAGTGACTGAATCCATTAATGGGAGCTTTTTGTTTGTTTGAGACTTTATTACTGCGACGTGTTTTATATCTCGAATACTGAAACTCTCCTCTGTCTGTTCAGACACGATTTACTGTGCTGAAAACCTGAAACCTCAATTTCACATTGCATTAAACTATTCACTTGTTTCTGTAACAGTTGTAATTGAAAGAATAACACTTCAGAGGATAGATGGATATGTTTTTCAAAGTAAAGCTCAGTTTTGGGAGTTTTCATCTCAACTGTTGCTGAAAGTTTTCATATAAAATCCAGTAAGAAGACAAAAGTACACGTAAGTTCCCGTCCTCCAACACTCAGACCCAGTTTAGACTCCTCCGACATGTGGTGAGAAGCCGGTGAGGGATTTGGTTCTTTAGCAGCTTTGTTTGCTAACTTTTGAATGTAAAATGTTAAATACAGGCAGGAGAGATACATGTGCAGAAAGTAGAGCCCACACTTGTGTTTTAGCCTCTGAGCGATCAGTGAGAGAACACAGCAGGTGTCTCCGTCAGCAAACCCTGTTCCTGTTTGAAAGACAGAAAGTAGAAGTGAGGACTCACTGATGGAGCGGATTTCCCAGAAACAGAAAGAAGCCGTTTCTCTGTTTGTATGATGACAAAGTCAGACCTGCCAACCTGTACGCGTTTTGGCATCAAAGTACGCTGGTACGATTTATCTCTCTAAAGTACGCAACAAGCTGGTGACGCCTTGTGCGTTTGACCAACTGTGCAATACTCAAGTCTAACAGCAAGAGGCAGCAGCAACACACCAACGAGCATCTAGCCTGCCGAAAAAAGTAAAAGAAGAAGAAGAAGAAGAGTTCGACCAATAATATCGCCGGATTCGTTCCCGTCGCCTTGATTTGATTAACAAAAGCGTAATGTCATTTCAAGAGACAGTAGCTAGGATCCGCAAATCGACAGCAACACTCCTGGCCTTGATTTTATCCCTCTGGTTCCCCTCCCCAGTCCACTTCCTCTTTGAACTCCTTTGCTAAGGTAAACGGACTGGGCGGTGGGGGGGTGAACGTTGTGAATTGAGTTAAGCTAACGTTAGCCTAACGTTACGTACGTATTTGAAAGCTAGCTTGCTTGGTCACCATTCATTAAGTTGGCAAAGTAAGTTATATCGTCGCAGATGGTTAAACGTGACTTTTCATAGTGTTCGTAATATTAATTATTGCAGCCAAACCCGTAATCGTAATGAGAGGAGCAGATCGTGGCAGCCCCGGCTGAAAAACGCGCCACAGAAATTCCTATAAAGTTCCCGGGAGAGACGGCCATGCCTCCGGATCTCCAGACCGCCCCACCATGCATCCTGCACAGTCTGTCATCGGGCATCAAGGATCAACATTTAATAATCAGACACTGAATAATATTCATTTTCAGAGTAATGTTTATGTATTGGCAAGTGTTGTGAATTAAAAGGGATAAAATGACAACAAAAATGACAATACTAGCTTTATATTCAGGTAAATCCCCAGAATGAAAATAACATCAAGTGGTCATGTTGGCGTAAGATGTAATGAGGGAGAGATGTGTTGAGTCATATTTCCTGACAAGAGGAATATGACAGTAATGGATAAAAATAATATAATAAACCCACACACACACTTTTTAGACTGCAGCATCATAGGAACCAAACATAAGAAAATGAAAAACATAACAGTGTCAGTCCCTAAGATCAACACAACGTTTTTCAGAGAACAGGATTTGCAGCCAATCAGGGCAGAGACGCTGTTCACAAACTTCATCGTTGAGCACAGTTTGCTGTTATCTGCAGCTGACCATGCTGGACCAGTATTTAAAAAGATGTTCACTGGGAGCCAAACTGTCAGGCAATACGGCTGTACAGATGTACATGAGCTGAAATGTTTTTCAGCATAAAGTGGTACTCCAAGACTTTCTTCAAGGTTGGCAGGTCTGCAAAGTGCAGCTCTGCTCTGTCATGTTTCTGACGAGTGTGTGTGTGTGTGTGTGTTTCAGACGAGTGTGAGGAGGTGGAGCAGCAGGTCCAGAAGGTGGTTCAGGAGATGGAGAACATCCTGGGAGAACCGCTACAGAGCTACTTCTAACACACACACACACACACACACACACACACACACACAACAGGTTTGAAGGTCAAACAGGAAGTGAAAGTTAATACATGCAGAGTTTTAAACATCAAGTCATTTATCAGCTAATCTGATGTGAAATTTGTACTTTTTTCTCTCATATATGTACAAGAAATAAATATTGTTCTTTAAGTCCGTTTTGGGTTTTTTTTGTCAAGAAAGTGAAACTAAACTAAAAGCTCATCTCAACCTTCCTTTAACAAAACAAACCAAACCATCAGTCCACGTCTCACCAGCTGCCCGGGTTCTTTCAGTGTGAACATCATCAGCTTTTTATTGTCCAGCATCATTAAACCGTCTGGGGGCCGAGACACAACATGAAGAAGACTCATTACTGCCTCAGAGACAGTTGACTGAGATTCAACAGCTGATTTGTGTTTATTTATTATGTGTTTTAAAAAAAGATGGAGCTGAGAACTCAGTTCAGGGGGGCAAAGGCCAAAATAACACCAACAAATCCAACGAGGAAGGCAGAACAAATAACAAAACCAAAGAAACTCCTGGAGAACAGAAAACACCTTTGCAACAGCCGCCGCCATCTTGGCTCTTTATATGGTCGAGTGGCATCAGGAAGGAGCCAATCACCTGCAGGTACCGAAACACAAGTGTCTTGTTATGATGCCAAAATAAAACACACACTGATTAAAGAGCCGACTCAACATGTCGGACAACCAAAACAAATCAGTGTTCTTCTACAGAGGATTCCTTGAGTCGCTGTACACGACAAAATGAAATTCATCCTCAACACCAAGATCACAAAAAGCACAAAACGCTGCTCTTCAGGAACACCTGTATATCTGCCAGCAGGAAGTTACCTGAGCACAGAGACTCCGCCCTCTCTGTAAATTCAATGCTATATTTGTTTCTGTAATCTTATTTGATTTGAACATAGTTTCTGAGCTTTGGCTTCTTCCAAATCTCCCCCTTCCTTTAGTAGTTTTTGTTTGTATTTATATCACACTGCAGATTACTCCTGAAAATACAATGAAAATCAGAAAGATTACTGTGTGCTCTGTCCCAGCTAAAGATCTTTTTGGTCTGCTGTGTCACATCTCTGCTTTACAAGACATGACTCCATCATGTGTCGCCTTCAACAGCCCTCTTTGCAGCATATTTATGCACCCTGAGAAAGCCGCTCATGGCTTCCCTAAAACCCCACACTCCTGCAGCATCCAGTAAGATCGAGCCACATGGTGGAAGTTTTACACATACTTTTCCATGTATGTGTTATTTGAGCAAAAATAAAAATGTAATAATCCAATTTGCATTTTCATCTTCACATACTTGTACGGGCGTTCTACGACCATTTAATTTTCAAGTCGTACTCCACTGTAATTGGATTATTGCATTTTCATTTTTACTCAAATGACACATGCATATGTGGAAAATTATAATGCTATTGTGGAATTACATTATCATTTTAATATAGTCCCCTATAGGCTTCCATAGTTAAAGAACAACTGTTTGTTTCTGTATTATTTTCTTTGTTTCTATGAGTTCCATTATTATTATTTTTTGCCTGGATGTATTTGTGTTGCGGACCTGCCAGTAAAGCTGTAAGTTCTGTTTCAGTATGAGGACAGATCGATTTAATTTTTAATCATATTTCTGATGAACTGGTGAGTTTTGTTTTGAGGGAGTTTACATCCTCTTTGTTAGAAAGAGCTCAGACTCATAAACTCATGACCCAACACCTCTGTGATAACATCCTGCCATCATCGTGGGAGCTGCAATTGGCACATCCACCACTGTTTTACTAGAAATTCACTGTTCTTCAGCTGGAGGTCAGGGTTCATTTAATGGATAATTTTCAGTAATAACCTGTTAGAAACCATATTTAAATTATTACAATTCTGTGGTCATTAAAGACGTAAACAGGCATCTCCAGACCAGACATGTGCTTGACATATGGTATTTAAACTAGATACCAATAGTGCCACCGTATAAAGCAATGTACATTTTGATGAAAAGTTTGTTGATTAAATCAGCGTTTCTCAACCTTCATGTCTACAAGAGACATTTCTCTTCTAAACGTCTCACATGGTTTCATTTCAATAACTGTTTAATTATCAATATTACTACTATAATACTAAAAATCAAAGATTAGAGAAAAGTCCAAAAACAGAAAACAGATTTGTGTATCAGCTAAAAATTAGCTAACTGTATATAAAGCAGTTAAAATTTGCTAACTATATGTAGTTAAAACTAGCTAACTGTATAAAGTAGTTAAAGCTAGCTAACTGTATATAAAGCAGTTAAAACTAGCTGTGTATAAAGCAGTTAAAACTAGCTGTGTATAAAGCAGTTAAAACTAGCTAACTCTGTATAAAGCAGTTAAAACTAGCTAACTGTGTATAAAGTAGTTAAAACTAGCTAACTGTATATAAAGCAGTTAAAATTTGCTAACTATATGTAGTTAAAACTAGCTAACTGTATAAAGTAGTTAAAACTAGCTAACTGTATAAACTAGTAAAAACTAGCTAACTGTATATAAAGCAGTTAAAACTAGCTAACTGTGTATAAAGCAGTTAAAACTAGCTAACTGTATAAAGTAGTAAAAACTAGCTAACTGTGTATAAAGTAGTTAAAACTAGCTAACTGTATATAAAGTAGTAAAAACTACCTAACTGTATATTCAATTCAATTCAATTCAGTTTTATTTATATAGCGCCATATCATAACAAAGTTATCTCAGGGCACTTTTTCTAGTAGAGCAAGTCTAGACCGACTCTTTATATTTACAGAGACCCAACCTTTCCCACCATGAGCAAGCACTATGCGACAGTGGCAAGGAAAAACTCCCTTTAACAGGTAGAAACCTCGAGCAGAACCAGGCTCTAGGTGGGCGGTCATCTGCCTCGACCGGTTGGGTTGAAGGGGGAGGGGGGGAGCAGGAGAGAGAGAGCAGGAGGAAAGAGAACATACAGCAGCACAATACAGTTTCACACAGAGATGTAACGCAATGGCCGCGGCAATGGCATGGCTGTCAACACCAACAGAAACAATACTAAGAGCAACATTACAGCAGCAATACTAATAATAATAGCAACAGCAACTGCAGCAGCGGGTGCAGAGGAGGAGCACGGGGGCAGCAGGTGGCCGCAACCATAGATCCAGACTCTACAGCTCCGGAGGCAGAAACACCTGCAGAAAGCAACAGAAGGAGAGAAAAAGGGGAGAGAAAGCACACAACTACGGGAAGAAGTTGAATTAGTAACAAGCATTGATGGGATATGATATATATATATATGATATATAAAGCAGTTAAAACTAGCTAACTATATAAAGCAGTTAAAACTAGCTAACTGTATATAAAGCAGTTAAAACTAGCTAACTGTATATAAAGCAGTTAAAACTAGCTAACTGTATAAAGTAGTAAAAACTAGCTAACTGTATAAAGTAGTTAAACCTAGCTAACTGTATAAAGTAGTAAAAACTAGCTAACTGTGTATAAAGCAGTTAAAACTAGCTAACTGTATAAAGTAGTAAAAACTAGCTAACTGTATAAAGTAGTAAAAACTAGCTAACAGTGTATAAAGCAGTTAAAACTAGCTAACTGTATAAAGTAGTAAAAACTAGCTAACAGTGTATGAAGTAGTTAAAACTAGCTAACTGTATATAAAGTAGTTAAAACTAGCTAAAACTAGCTAACTGTGTATAAAGTAGTTAAAACTAGCTAACTATATATAAAGCAGTTAAAATTTGCTAACTATATGTAGTTAAAACTAGCTAACTGTATAAACTAGTAAAAACTAGCTAACTGTATATAAAGCAGTTAAAACTAGCTAACTGTATAAACTAGTCAAATCTAGCTAACTGTATATAAAGCAGTTAAAACTAGCTAACTGTATATAAAGTAGTTAAAACTAGCTAACTATATAAAGCAGTTAAAACTAGCTAACTGTATAAAGTAGTAAAAACTAGCTAACTGTATATAAAGCAGTTAAAGCTAGCTAACTTTATATAAAGCAGTTAAAACTAGCTAACTGTATATAAAGCAGTTAACTTTTGCTAACCATATAAATTAGTTAAAACTAGCTAACTGTATATAAAGTAGTTAAAACTAGCTAACCGTATAAAGTAGTTAAAACTAGCTAACTGTATAAAGCAGTTAAAACTAGCTAACTGTGTATAAAGCAGTTAAAACTAGCTAACTGTATAAAGTAGTAAAAACTAGCTAACTGTGTATAAAGTAGTTAAAACTAGCTAACTGTATATACAGTAGTAAAAACTAGCTAACTGTATATAAAGCAGTTA
>VMKM01002885.1:0-32404 GCA_008360985.2 Macquaria ambigua
CTCTCTCTCTCTGTGTCTCTCTCTCTCTCTCTGTGTCTCTCTCACTCTCACTCACTCACTCACTCACTCACTCACTCTCACACACACACACACACACACACAGAGTGCAGGACCCACCAGTGAGTCCATCATCACACACGTTACTCAGCTGAGCTTTGTTTAAACTCTTCTAATGGAGTTCCCAAAGTTTTCAAAGATACAGTCTAAATTTCGGGGAGACGTATTTTAAATGAAGCAGAAGAAAAACGAGAAACTGTCCCTGTAGCTTCCGGAGATTCCTGGAAGAAACAACACAAAGTATACATGTGACATTATCGTACAGTGTGGGGGAAAAAGTGAATTTCCTCTTGAGGAAGTAGAAGCTGTACACTCTGATGCTGCCTTTTTGTTGTGGAACATATTGTCTTCTGCAGGAATAATGCTCTGAAACATTCATAAATTAAATTGAAAATAACAACATCGGAGTTATCGATGTCTTCCCGTCAGCCTGCACCTCACCGGGATAGGTCCTCGTTTACTTAAACATTTTTATCATGCACAGTTTTGGTATCATTTTCACAACATCCATACTCTTTAGTTAGTTGCATTGTGAAGACTAAATGGAAAAACCAATGAATACAAGCTCATTTAAAATAGGCAGGCGTATAATCTTAGATAATCTAATTTAATGCAGCTTCACTGTATTAAAGGAAAGTGTTTTGAAAGTGAAGTTTTGACACAACACACACACACACAAATACGCAGTGCTGACTCACTGAGGGAGCTTTGTGTGTGTGTGTGTGTGTGTGTGTGTTGCATGTGTTGTTTTGGGTCGACGGCAACTGTCAGGACAACGACCCGTCTAATCTGCACCTGCCACTGACACAGCAAATGTACGTACACACACACACACACACACACACACACACACACACACACACACACACACACACACACACACACGGCCTACGTAAGAGACAGACGGAGCCGAGCGTCCGACTGACCGACTGCAGGGCATGCTGGGAAACTGACGGGCAGCTAGCTGATCATTTTACTCAGATAACTTATCGTCATCGGGTCTAATATTTCTTTGACCCCCTCATTTCCTTTCCGAGGCCCAGACACTGTAGGAATTAGGGCTGCAACTAATGATTATTTTCCTTATCGATTAATTGTTATTAGTCTATAAAATTGTGAAAAATGCTTATCACAAACTCCCAGAGCCCAAAGTGACGTCTCCAAATTGCTTCTTTTGTCCAAAACCCAAAGACTCTTCATTTACTGTCAGAAATGACAAAGAAAAGCAGCAAATCCTCAAATTTAAGAAGCTGGAACCAGCAGATGTTTGACATTGATCGACTAATCGTTGCAGCTCTAGTAGGACTGATTGTTAGTAAGTTTTGTCTGATATTCATTATGTAAAGTCAAACATTTCCGGGATTGAACACCTCTGTTCCTTCCACTTGGACTGAATTTATGTCCGTTTGCCTCCACACTTTCCGTTAACATTGTATCTTAAATCAGTTTGTATCAGTCTGAACTTCTTCTTTTAACTTATTGTTATTGATAATGTGATGTATGATTCTGTCAGTTTCGTACAGCCATACCTGAAGGAGGAAACAGAGAAGATTTAACGTGGCTCTTTTAACTCCTTTCAACCTGATTGATGCAATTTGCTTCCATAACTCAGACATTAATGTGAACACACAGACATGATACACACACTGTTAGTGTTTGCAGTGATGGTGGTATAACTGTGGTAAATCAGTGTAGAAATCCAAAAAATAAAAAGATGCTCCTCATAGTTTCAGATCATGTTTAGATGTTTTGGACAGTATCAAAAGTAATCCAGGTGTTTGATTAAAGCAGCCAAAACTCAAAACATGAAACAAGGGGAGTGACAAAAATCCATGAATATTAGTTACATATTTTTTAAACTTACTAAAGCACAGGGGATCCCATCAACATAGTTTGTATATCCCTGGAACACTGACACTCTCCTCTGTCCATTCATATAAACATATTTACTGTCTGTTTAAAACCTGTGGACATAAAGTACAAAAAATAAATAATTCTAAAAATCTAACAGTAAAACTGCCCCTGAGCGTGTACAGTGCAGGTATCACTCACATGCCATTTCTGAGTACTTATCCTGAGAGTAATAATATATTAATATTAATATAATATGACAAAGAGAGTGAACAGCGAGCAGAGCGCCTGGAGTTCAGACGGCTGTTTGGTTCAAAATGTACAACAATTATAAGATAAGAAATCTCAGACTCTCACTCACAAGGTCTGTTAAAACAGTCTTTATCGGTTCTATCTATCTATCTATCTATCTATCTATCTATCTATCTATCTATCTATCTATCTATCTATCTATCTATCTATCTATCTATCTATCTATCTATCTATCTATCTGTATCTATCATTCATAAAACACACACACACACACACTCTCACTGTAACCACACACTCGTGGCTGGATGTTGATTGACAGGCGGGGCAGGTGTGGCTGGTCTGTAGTGGCGTCCCACCTGTCGATCCGACCCCCTCCATACCCACAAACACACACACAAGCCCTTACCCACCCCCCCCGCCCCCTGACCCCTGACCCCGTGACCAGCTTCCTATTCCCGTGGGCACGGTAACGCCCCCCCCCCTGTCGCCCCTGGCAACCGTGACCCAGGCCGCGGCTGCAGCTTCATAAACAAAGCTGAGGCTGTACCTGCCCGCTGCTGCCCACCACTGCTGTTTACAGCCTCCCCCCTCACCCGTGACCTTTGACCTCTGCACCCACCTCATCCCCATGCTGACACCACTGGGGAGCCACAGACACTGTTGCAGTACAGTGGGGCCTAAATATTGTACTTGTTGCAGTAAAGATGCTGTTAGAGACACTCTGATGTCAAACTGTCCGTATCAGATGTCAGCGTTAAAAGAAACATTAGTGTATGTGGTGGGACACTTGGTTTGCCCTCATTTAGATGTTTTTGGGCGGTCGGGGGCAACAAGCTGACAGACACACAACATCTGACATGTTATCAAGTATTTCTGGCTAACGTGTTAGCAAATAGCTGCTCATGTCCACATTCAGCAGACAAACAGCAAAATGATAATTTCATTGGAATAAAAGTCCAATATTCTCTCTCCTTTAGCTCTGTTTTTGGTCTCCACCAACTCCTGAGAAAAATATCTGGCTATTTAGCTGCTAGATGCTCCACTTTCTTCACCAGCTAGTCTCTATGTCTGTCTGCTGTTTGGTACCTGGGCAGCTAGTTTAAAGTGACTGAACCAGACAGGAAATGTGCTGTAAAACCATAACTATGAGCTAACAGAGGCTAAATCAAATAATTCAGTAAATACTTTCGTTTTATCAGCTTCTAAACTTAACTTCCAGCTGTGTAAGTCCTGTTAATCTGTTTAATTTTCTGTGCTGTACAGTAGATTTGTAATTTCAAGACCAAATTTGTAGTTTTGTTTGGGAAGGACAACTGGATTTATTGAGGGGAGTCAGTCGGTTGAGTGACATGGACACAAAGATGGTGTGTGTGAGCCTTTTCCACTAACCTCGCGATAGACGAGAACGACGCGTGTAACCATGGTAACTGTACACAACAAAAATGGCGACAGCTAAAGCCTCAAGATGCTAAAAATTACAAGAATATGACAAAAAATTCATCTGATGGAAACTAGACTAAAATGTCTTTTAGTTCTTGTTGACTAAAACTAAGAAAAATCAAACTAATATAATTCGTTTCAGAGACTAAAACTAAATCAAACTCAGGAGCCAAAATGAACACTGGCTCCACCACAAGCCTCCAGAACAGCTCCGGTGCTCGTAGATGTAACAAGTCTCCAGAGGGATGAAGAGACATTTCCAAAGACAGCAGCGTGATTAACCTCCAGCTCAGAATGTATTGTCTCTGCGTTCTGGCTTCGAGTCGTCGTCGTCGTGGTCGTCGAGCTCATTACCGGCCCGACAGTAAACTGGAAAGAATGTCTCTGTCGGGGCGTTCGGCCTCTTCACCGTGCAGAATCGGTGAGGTAATCCTTGTTTTTAACAGGCGCTGACTCTACTCTCAAAGCATGAGGGTGTTTTCACAGTGATGAGTAGTAACTGCAGAGAAAAGACAAACTGCTGGGCCAGATTATTCTCCAGGGTCCCACAGCCGGGAGGCTTTTACTGTGATTCATGTGGCGAGACTGATGTATGTATGCTCACATATACAGTACATACATACACTATACATGCAGGCATGCTATATTAGTCCACAAGGGGGACACCAGGGTATCATCTGGCCCTCAAAAGTCTGAAAACGTTTTAATTATCTGAATTTAGTCATTAAAAAGTAGTGAGATGTCTTTAAACTCACTCATAATGTGTATTTTGTCTTGTTTATTTTGTCTTCTTTTAATGTGACAATAGTTAAAAAACTTTTATTTGCTCTCCTCAGTCAGAAACAGCTTACTTTTAAAAATGTAAATCTATAGAATGGTAATATTCTAGCACAACAAAAAGGCCCTGCCGGCCTGCAGGCGCTCACCCCGCAAGGGATTATCCAACCACGCCCGGAAAAGACGTGTGAAATTGTGACGGGCACGAAAATAAAATGACAAAGTTTGCGAGGCTGTGCATGGAGGAGCGTGTTAGCTGTTGGCACGCACACCGCTGTGTAAGCCGGTGTGTGTGTGTGTGTGTGTGTGTGTGGATGCCTTCTCAGTGGACAGGCCAACTGTGAGGCCGGTGTGAGTCAGTGGGCTTCCAGCCGCAGAGAGCTGTGATCACGGCCGATAGCAGGTGCTCTGAATGGGAAACACGATCAGCTCAACACACTGCAGCTGTATGCTTTAATTGATTAGAGTGAGTTTTATGACAGTAAGGCCTCAGGCATGCAGCCACAGCCAGCAATCAGACGGTAGCTCTCAATACCAACACTTTACTCCCAAAATGTCCCGGACCCCCTTTAAACTCTGAAATGTCTGAAATGTAAATGATCAAAAGTGAGTAAAGTGTGAGACATGATAAGACCTCGTCGAATGTTAGTAATGCTTAGGAAAGGATTAGGGAAAGGTTATGAATTTTTTAAAGCTGTGGGGAAAGGAGAACTTACATCTTATTAAGGTGTTCAGATCCAGCCAAAGCATTTTTAGCAGCAGCATGACAAACCTCCAGTTCAGCTAAACTCTTTGCTGAAATGTAGATCATACAGAGCCTGCTCATGTTTTTATTTTCTTTGTAAAAGCACACAGGAAAGGAACATTTTATTTTATTTTTGGAAATGTTGACAAGCACAACACACAGTGATCATGTAGGCTACTTAGACTAATTTTATTTTTGTGCCATTCGTCGTCCTGGTTGGTCAAAAAGAGAGAGGAGAAAAGATTATGACTTTATCCCTCACAGTCCTGATATCAACATGTTGAGTCACAACATGGCAGTCAGAGTTCAGGCATTTCAGAGTGTAGTCAGTCCACTATGTGTCATCATTCATACATAGATCTCTTTTCATACCAGGATACTTTATTTCTCTCTGGAAGTGAGCAGCATTTAATTTTTCCACTTGTCACAGGGAGGTCAGAGGTCACGAGCCAGTGGCAACCACCTGTATGTTGAAGTCAGTGCTGAAGTATGTTAAGTTGCAGTTCCTCTTTAGACCACTGCTCCAAGAAAACTCTGGCTGTATTGAAGTGAAAGTGAAAACCACCAAATCCTCAGAGAGAACAGAGATGAGGGGAATATCTGATTTTGGCACGTGTCTTCTTGACTGACTCAAATTAGGATTTTTCTGGCTCCAGTAACCAAAAAAAGATGGCGGTGAATGGTAAAAGTTAACCATGGATGTATTAATGGAGCAGGATACAGTGTGACAGCCGTGCTAGTGGCTCTGTAACATGCTCACAATGAAAATGCTAACATGTTGATGTGAGCAGGTGTAATGTTTAACGTTTTCTTTATCTTAGTTTAGTGTGTTAGCATGCTAACATTTGCTAATTAGCAGCAAATTACAACTGAGGCTGATGGGAATGTCATTAGTTTTGCAGGTACTTGGTCAGAAACCAAAGTATTTGACAAATTTAAATATTTGACCTGATGATGGCGATGATCAGTTATCAGAACTGCAGATTCATTTTCTGTAAATGAACTAATCAATTAACGGACTAATCATTTCAGCGTTAAAACTATGTTAATGAATCAATATTTAATGAATTGATTATAGAGATCTGTGAGTTGACATACTGACCACTTTCTTTATGCTGTATATAGCAGCATACTGAGAAGTTACTAGAAATTGTCTTGATGACCTTACTGTTGCTTGCCATTTTGGTTTAGTAAAAGTAAAGCATGATCCTTCCTAACTGAGAAGAGTTTTTCCCAGGATGGTAGTTTTTAGGAGCATGTTACTGGTCGTTCCTGTTGTTGAAGCTGGTTCTTCCCACCTTTACAGCTTCACTCTGCAGGTGTTTTTGTTCTTCACACATCGTCTCTGACCTTTGACCCACCATCTCGCCTTTGCTGATCCCTCCCTAATGAAGTTGTACTTGTCACGGTGGCTGAAAGTCAACAACGTCGAGATGATTTAGCGAGATTGCTCTTTCCTCCTGCCCTCGCCTCTCCATACGACATCTTTTTCCTCTCAGGGAGCCAATTAGAGGAGCCGAGGAGGACAAACTGTGTTCTGGGACTCGGCTGGACGTGTCAACAGGTCTGTTTTGATCAGGGGATGAGAGCGTATTGGTCGCTGAGCTTAAAGGATTGGAGAAGAATGTAAATTCAGCTCTGCACCGGTGAGGGGTCAGCGAGGACGAAAGGGGAGGGGTCAGCCAGGCTAAGGTTACTGAGAGAGAAAAGTACCAAAGTCAAGGGTAAAGTCTGAGCAGGCAGTGAACGCAGCACGCAGATGTTGAATGTTTCTGAATGAAGTGCAGCGATCGCTTCAGCCTTAGTTCATGCATAGCTGAGGATTTTTCATTCATTACTTTTAATCATCGGGTGCAAGGACTAACCTTTGCCACTTACGTAGCCTAATTTCTGGTGGAACTGACATTGGCCCTCACTTTAGTGACAAGCTAACTGGTGACGTCAGACTCAGGTTTTTCATTGTGGTGATGTTACTGTAAGGCAGTTGCAGTTTTTAAAATGCAGCAAACAAGCTTACCTTCATCCATGATTTTTGTGTCCTCATGTGACGTCTCAGGTGGTTTGGTGTTGTGATCATCTGTTCAGCACGGCCCGCTAGTTTCCAACCTAATTTACTGATACGATAACAGGGCATGCAACAGGTCAGACCCCGCTGGAGTACATGACATGGCCTGTTGCACTTACACACTGAATTTTGAATTTGGTCAGATCATTACGGTTGAATGTTCAATTTTCTCCCATGTTTGATTGGTAGTTCATATTTCAGTTAAAAAGTTACAGCCCTACCTCAGCCTCCTCTAAACCATCCTTTGGGATGTCCTAATGGGATAGTGGTCTAACTGTGTGTTCAGACAGAACACAAACCAAGATTAAGAGGTGGCGCGGAAATGTGTGTGTATCCCGAGGCTTTATGAATCTGCTTCATAAATGTACAGAGATGAGAGGAAAATGGAGAAAGACTGGGGGGAAGTAACAGAAAGAACTGGAGCTTCAGTCAGAGGCTGAACACACACACACACACACACACACACACACACACACTCTGTTGCTAGCTAGCGTACAGCTAACGTTGGTGCTGCTGGTACATTGGCGGTTTTGGGGCGAATAAGCCGAAACAGTCCAACGGTCAAATTTGTGTGAATGACGCGAGGCTAAAATTCACTTTGCATTCTGTCTGAACACCTTAAGGAGCAAATCATGTAATCACAACATCATATATTCGTTTCTGGCAGGGGATCTTTGTTGCGTGCCGTCCTGCTCACTCTGTCCAACGTCAACTAACGAAGTAAGCAGTGATCTCTGAAACGTAAAGTTGAACACCTCTTTCTTCTGCTGACCACAGCTTTCGACAGACCTTTTCAAGCTTTATTGAGATTCACTGTTGAAGTTGTATTTGCTTGTTGCGAACAACTTCTGTTCAGGCTGTTAATGCTCACAGAGTCAGCAGCTTCAGCTTATCCTGCGGGACATCTGCAGTTTATCAAACATGCTCGTTCCTCTGTCTTCGTCCTCTCTCTGCTCTCCTTTCAGCATTGGATGGTGAAAAAATGCGCCCTGGTCTACAGCTGGTGCTGAGGACTTGACTTTGAAACGTGAGACGGCCGCAGAGTTGTTTTGCGTCCCGCATGAGAGTGGTTGGCAGAGTAACATGGAAGACGTTAATGATGGAAAGGGTTTGGCCAGCATCCCCAGAGAGCAGGACTTCCTGTTTCGCCCTCAGCTCTGCTCTTAACCTTCTCAGTGAGCCTTGAAAGTGTCTCAGCCTCTGCTGCACTGTGGCCTCCAAGGACTCGACTGACCAGTAAAAATGTGCACTTGTTATTATGTTAGTGTCAACCTGTGCAGCGGATAAGAGTAAGATAAGAGTTTGGTAGTAGGTTCTTCCTTGTCTTTCCACTGTATATAGGCCACATCATTAAAAAGTCGACAGCAGGACTGATCTCATTAATGTGCTATTTGGTAGAAGAGTGAAGTCTTTGTGGGAAAGACCACAATCAAAGAAGTGGCACTGATATTGTTATTAATTTTCTATCACGTTTACATGAACAGAAGATACAATGCCGACAAGAATCCAAGTCACTGCCGGGGCGGCCACAAACCGGTCCGTGGCCTCCAACGGCATCCAGTGCATCAAAACCTGTCGTCGTGTTTTCTCGTGCACTGTTCAGCCGTGTGTTGTATGCACATTTCTTCCAGATGCATCAATTATGATCGGCCGCACTGCAGGCAACCCCTGAAAGTACCAGGAACTTAAATTTAGTGGAAACAAAAGCAGAACCTGTGACAAAGGCTTCACCTCCAGTTATATTAAATTCCTGCAGTGGAAAAGGGCTACTAACACAATGCAGTCCCGCCCTTCTTGCACCATCCCATGTGTGTTACACCATCCAGGTGAAGCTCATCTCTGGCAGGTGAAAAGATGCAGTTGGATACGGCACGTGTCACAGAGGTCGAATGTATTTGTGCAGAACTGAAACTACAACAGGAGATTAAGTGATCTGATCTTCTATATTGGGAGAAAATGGGGGAAAATGGTCGAAAAACATAATACTGTGGTTTTCTATCCATATTCTAAGCTAAATGGATATCTTCTACTGTACTCATTAGTAAAATTTGGTCGTAAAATTGTATGATATTAATTTTGGTAAGTGGTTAGCGATACATGTCTGGGGGTAAGTGCTGCCTGAGAAGACAAGCTCAAGAGAAACAAAGCCCTTTTACCATAGTGTCAAGGAAATTCGTTTGTGGACCTTGAGGCTTTATTTTTATTTGACTGCCTCTTAAATTTGGTTCTGAACTGTAGTATTTTTATCCGCTAAAATTGGAAAGCTGTTTTCTAGTTTGCAGAAAACTTGTAGGGATTTTCAAAAATTGCAAGACCTTTTATTCCTTTTAATTAGGAAAGACTGGTAGTTTGCATTCACAAGGTTGCAAATTCCTGGAGGGACAAATCTATGAAGAAATAACCTGAATTTCCGAAGTTAGTGGAACAGAGGAAGGAGGTGTGAAAAGGAGGTGCTAAAATTCACCTGTGCTGCACCTGCTCAGCTCTCAGAAAGGAACCTCTGAGCTGTGTTTTCTGATTGGTTTGTCCTGGTGGCTGCTGGGAGAAGTAGTTCTCGGCTCTGTCAGCCTCTCAGCATCTTGTTAACATCCAGCTGGGAGACGTTCACCAGCAGAGTGTCAACAGATGACACGCTGCTGCACGTCATCGCTCATTTGACTATAACAGCAGCGTCACTGCCACCCAGTTAGAAAGCAACACCTCCAAAGAGCCTCTGAGCAAGGCACCAAACTGTACGCTTTTGGGTGGTTGAGACGCAGCCTTCCACACCTGTTGATTTATGGGTGTATCTGCTGACATTTCTGAATTGCTAAATGAAATAGAATTGGATTGTTTTGCTGTTTTCTTTTAAACGGTTGGTTTATATCATGTTGTGTTTCCTTCTGATGGAAGCCAGATGAAAGATCTTCAGGTCATATTTGACCTTGAACATTATTGGTTCAAGGTTTTCAATTGTGAGGATTTTTCTGCTTTTCTTTGTCTTATATCGTAACAATATTTTCAATTTGATGAGCTCACCTTAAACTTCAGGAAATTGTGACTAGGTCCTTGAGGTTTTTTTCACTATTTTCTGACATTTTATAGACCAAATGATTCATCGATTGAGAAAATAATAGTTAGCTGCAGCCCTAATATTAGAACTGCAACGATAATTCGATTAATCGATTAGTCGATCGACTGAAAACTAATTGGCAACTATTTTGATAATCGACTAATCGTTTAAGTTAATTTTTCAAGCCCCCATTTTGATTGTTCCAGGTTCTCAAATGTGAAAATGTGCCACTTTTTTTTTGGTTTTGCATTATAATAAATTAAATATTTTTGAGATTCTGCTATTGGTCGGACAAACCAAGACATTTGATGAAATCATCAAGCGTTGTGATGGGCATTTTTCACAGTTTTCTAATGTTTTATACACCAGACGATTAATTGATAAATTTTGAAAATAATCAGCGGATTCATCGATAACAAAAGTAATAGTTAGTTGTAATTTATGTTGCTGGTTGGTTACTGGTGGAAGTGTCTGCTGGTGGTTTGGCTCTGTGGATCTGTTTTACCAGTGTGGACTGATGTTTCATGTGTGTTCTCCAGCAGAGCCAAGGTACCACAGCACAGTTACAGGCCCTCCTCCTCCTCCTCCTCCTCTTAATTATCCCGGGCAGATGTTCAGCGCCGGGCCCTCGCAGTATCATGTGACCTCAAATCTAATTGATATCAAAACTCTGGCGGGGGAAGCCTAAGCTCCTCTGCGCTCTCAGGTTACGGCCTGTTATAAGCCCGGCCCGACTTCTGACAGCCACTTTGAGCGTGAAACATGCACTGTCCTCACTTCAAAGGAGGCAGGCGACGAGAAAAAACATCCCACCGCCACCTAGGAAGAGCCCCGCTAGAGCCACGTTCTGCCTGTTTCCACAGCGTTTGGACCCATTTGAGACTAAATCAGATTAATCACGCTCTGGAACTTTTATCTGCCCGAGTGGAGAGCATTTGTTTTGGCACGCCGAAACAAAAGCATTAATAAGCTCATCGGCAAACAGTGAGTTTAATATGGGAAAGTGATCCGAGGCGGGGTATTACAATGCAGCTGAGAGGGGGAATTGGAAGCTTAAGGAGAGGATGTGATGGTAATGACTTTAAGGCGACATAATCCTCCCCATCTGGGCCCGGCGATTGTTTGATATTTATGGTTGATGATCAGCACTAATAGGTTTGTTATTTTCTTATGGGATGAATATGAATGGCGGGGAGCATGGGAAGAGGGTTGAGATTTGTTTTGTTTTCATTTTGTTTTGGGTTCAAACCAGAGATCGGTTTCAGACGGAGACACGTCTGCTCTTTGTCTCGCTGTCCAGACACAGAGGGAGGGTTTTCTCAGACTGAAGCGTGGTACCTTCTCTCTGTGCGTCTGAAGTCAGATTAGAGTTGGACGGCCGGATTGATTCTCACACACAGTGAAGCTGAGTGGAAGCAGATGGAGCTCTGTGTTCAGCTGTAATCCCATTTGTCTTTTAGAGCTGAAGTGATTTGTGTCGGTCGCAGTGCAGTGGCGATGATCGCAGTGCTACTGATGCCTCACATCAATTTTCAAATGACTTACAGCATTTTAGCCCTATAGCTACTATAGTGTGTATTTGACTGCCGGCTACTGTAACTCTGAAATGATTAGCCAAAGCCAGAAAAATAATTGTCAAGAATTCTGAAAATCAGTTAATTAAGTGGAGGATGTGATGGTAATGACCTTGTTTATATTGTTGGCATTGTGTATAATGTTGATTTTGTACATTTTGGATATCTGTTTACTGATATTTTTATACTTGCACCTTTGTTGATATTTTATATTTGCACTCTTTTCTACTTAGTATTGCAACTGCTGCACAACAGTTTCCCTCGGGATAAATAAATCTTATCTTGTATTAAGGTCCCTACACATTGTGGCGTTTTGGGCTGTCTCTGATGAACGCTGGCAGAGAGAGAAACATGGCGAAACATCTTCACTCTGAAATAGAGGTCCTAGATCTCACTCTTACCCCTTTTCCACCAACAAGAAATGGGTTCTGTTCCAGTTTGCGCACCTAATTTTGAACCGTTCGGGGCATTTCGAGCAAAAATAAATCGGTTCGGAACCAGAAAAGACATGACCCTCTCTCCTCTCTCTCCTGCCCCATGTTTCCTGTCATTATACCGCCAGCTGTCTTATGAATGCAAAAGATTTTTAGTCTTCTACTAAACATTATTTCCAGTCACAAACTCTGCTGTCAGAAAGTCAAACCCAGAGGACAGAAAGAACAAGCAACGCAGACCTTGTGATTTAAATAATGCTTTTTTTATCGCAAGGTTTGCTGTTCAGTAGGAGCCTGAAATAGGGGTGTCCTTGAACACACCTCCAGAAATAGTGCGAGAGTCCACAACTGCATTAAAATCTCTGTACGATGATTATTATAGCATATGACATGAACCGAGTGACACCATGGTGATAACAGTGATTTGTATTGGGAGGTTTCACTATGTGGACACGGGGAACATGTCATGTCATCCTTTTTTGATTCATTATCATTGCCTGGTGATGAATTTGTGAGCAGGTAGCATTTTCAAAAGCATTGTATTGCCATTCAAGGACACGTCATTAGCTGAGTTGTGACAGACCACGGATGAAAGAAACACACACACATTATTCTTGTCACAACATCCATGTTTACATATTATCTGTCTTCTGGGTTTGATTTTCTGACCTCATAGGTCATTGATACAGTGCTTTTAAACGGAGGGCTATTTTTTATCAGAAATCAGAGTGTTCTTGAATGCACCATCTGAAAATGATCCTCACGCATCTGCGTTACCGCAGTGCTAACAAATGTAGAGAGAAAAGTAAAGTTGATTAAATGTTTAATTATCTATCTGCTGTGAGTTTTAAAGTCTCTGCATGTTGACCTTTATTATAAAAAAGAACTGAGAAAAGAAATCAGGGAAGGAAGGACGGAAAAAGACTTTACAGTCTAAAAACTGTAGAGTGTGAATTCAGGAGTATTCTGGGATGTTCCCTCTGGGCTCAGTTTTATCTCTGTGGTTTCCCCCGGCTTGTTACTGACCCTTGGCCTACTTGTGTGATGGATGACTTTATGACACTATTTTAGTCCTGAGCGTCACTGAGGGCCAGGCTGCCCGTGCCCAGGGTAGGGGACCTTTCTCTGGGTATGTCGTTACAGGAAAAGATGCGTCAGGACGAGTTTAGTGAATCCACAAGATCATGTTGAGCACGGCGAGCTCGACAGGAGGAGGGAGGGTCCAGAATGTTCCACTGGACCAGAGCTGCGTCATCAAAAACTGCAGTTGGAAAACAGAAAATACTTTGTTCCAATTTTGTTCCAAAGGTCTTATCTCTCTCCCAAATACTTCTCCATCATACACAATTGGAGTGACAAAAATATTTATTACCCTCCTCCTCTAGTGCTCGAAATAACAAATGGTGCACGTTTAGTTTTTTAAGCTGAAAGATAGCAGTTTAATTATATTTTAGCGTGAAATATGCAGCATTTTTTCTTTCAATCACAGCCAGAGCAAGATTTGTTTTTGTCTCTTTTGATGCTGTGAAGGTTTATAAATGGCAAACCTACTGTGTGTGCACAAAAGCAAATTTGAACAATAATCAATCGGCTTGTCAGGATGTGAGATTTAGATCCAGACTTGGCTTGTAATTTGCAGTTTTTTGCAGTGAGAATAAAGATTAAAAACCTTTTTATTTAAAGCATTTCATACAAGAGATTAAAAAAAAATACGTTAGAAAAGACAGATGGATAAAGTAGAAACATTAAAAACAAAGAAGAAAAAGTAAGAGGAACAGCAAATAAAGAAACATTCAATAAATAACACAATTAACAGTGACTAAAACTGAGAAATACTGTAGATAATATAATATTTAATATGGTAAATGATTCTAGGACTACTGGCTGGTATCGACTGAAGATGTGTGTCTTGTTACCAAAACAATACTGTTTTTAAAATGTGTTTTTCTACAAACCTTTTTTATTTTCAATTAATGAAAGAAGCCAACATTCTTAAATTTTGTCTAAACACGAAAAACTTTAATAAATAAATACAGTAAATCAGCAATATTTTGATTTTGATTATAAGATTATGAATCCTACCAAACTTTTAATAACTTTTACTTGTTTTCGATAATTGGTTCTACAGACACATTTCAGACGGTAACAAAAGAGCACTGAGGTTTGAAACAAAATGCTTTGAAACTATTTTTAGCCCAAACACAGAACAGGTCTGGCTGTTTTTTTTTTTTTTTTTTTAGACAAATGAAAAAACTGATTGAGCTCACTGGAAGAAGCCGGACGTTACCAAGAGCCCAACAGGATGATGGAGCCAAGGGCCACCCATTGGCCACCACACAAAGCACCACCTTTTGGCTCCTTCCTGCCAGTAGCGAAGCCGACTGTTCATGTGTCGTGCAGGAGTTACATTCACTTTGACTAGTCTTGACAAGCTGAAGTAGACACAGAGTTTGTACACATTATTTCCCATAAAATTATTAGGTGTTCACAGGCTGTAGGCCAACACCCCCTAAAACACAGGCCCATTCTGGAGGATTCCTGATGGTGGGCTTATAAGCTTGGTGCTCATTTAGCAACCTGAATTTTGGCCTAAGGTGCTTGCAGATAGTTTAAAGTCAGGACCTTAATAATTTTGTCATTAATGAACGTCCATAGATCTCACTCATCTCTGCTGTGTTATTCTGTCAGCCGGTCAGACAGCAGCAGTGACATTTAAAAAGTGATGATATGAAGTCTGATTACAGCCAGATCCACTAGTATCTCATGTATGTCTTCCAACATGGCCGCCAGAGGACTGTAGGAGGACTGCGAGCTTCTGTTCCCACTGGATCCTCCCAATTCTAAAACTGTATCTGCTCCAGATACTGTAAGATATATCTAGGATAAAATCCTCCACCGTTCACAGTACAACATGACATGTGTTTATATAATTCTCCTGTTTCCCTGCTGGCAAGTCATTTTGGATAAAGAGTGTCAGCAAAATGCCTGAAATGTAAAATGAGAGCAGATCATATCAGCCAACTCACCTCATAGCGTCACAAATCAGATTTCTGAGAGACATTTAGGTGCCGCAGGACGCCAGTGTGTTTGTGTAGGATGCTGCTGCACAGAGAGTTCATTCTCTAAAAATGCCAGAAATAGCTTGACCAGTTGGTAAAAGAGTTTATATTTAACAAGAACCAGTATAAAACACATACCTTAATGCAGATTGTTTATTCAATTTAGATTCAGTGGGAGTTTGAAATGCAAAAAGAGAGATCCTGACTTTTAGTCTCTAATATGGGTCAAGCTCCAAAAACACTGGATCCTACATTTCCCATAATCCATCTTAATACAGTAGCATCTTTCCCTCCCTACCTGGAAAACACCCACGTCTTTCAAACTCCAGAACTCCAGTTTGTGACACAGACTAAGTTAAAACATGTTTAGCCAGCTGAGACTTCCCTGCAGAGCCACAGAGGACATTATACACCTGTTTTCTCAAGCTGAGTTGCACTAACTGTGACAAGGAAACTGCTAGTCATGGAGAAGATGTTTGTCTCCCATCTAAAACCCAGATTTGGACACAAGAGAAACATGTATAAATGTTAACAAGAGTGTGATCGTTACTCAGTCTTTTTGATAGAGACTCTGTCAGCTGAGTGTTTCCCCCTGGAGGCGGAGGTGAGCACTGCAGCGTGTTTCCCAACTTGTCTGGCATGTTGGTAAATGTGTCCACTAATTCTCAGTAAGACCACGGACACGCTGGGAATGTACACACACACACACACACACACACACACACTGCAGGCTTCACTCTGGGTTTATCAGTCCGAGACATGAAGAAAAAAAAAATGTTGTGTCTGAGTTTAAATTTAAAGAATCCCGTCTGAGCTGAGACACCTGAACGTTTCCTCCCTCTGCTCTGGTACCTGATCTGCAGTCATGATATGTATTTTTATTTGGGTGTCAGACATTCTCGGTGCCAAACCCTCAGAGGCTGAAATGAGTCTATAAATCACGAATTCCTCCCCCTGGGTGGTAAAAAGGGACATTTACTCAAGTACTGTACTTACAAGTTTGAGGTGTTTGTACGTGAGCATTTTCATTTTATGCTTCTTTATATTTCTACTACATACCACTACAATTCAGAGGGAAATGTTGTACGTTGTACTCGGTTACATTTATCTGCCAGCTGGAGTTACTAGTTGCATTTCAAATGAATATTTTACATCAAAAAACATAAATCTTGTATAATAGAATACCCCCCACGAAAAAGCAGTGTGTAGGTGTGGGTCCTTGTCATGTTTTAGATGTCTGAGTTGTTTGCAGTTCCATCAAAGAGTGACTTTCCCTCTAAACCTGTCACATGAAAATTTCATTTTCATTTAAATAACTGTAAAATTATCCAATATTTCACAGAAGAAGCAAGGATTAGAGAAAAAATGACCCCAAAAGTATCAGAACTGTGTTTTTTCATCTTTCCTCTCCCATTAATCCTCTCATGACCCCTCAGATTTATCTGGCTAACTGTATATAAAGCAGTTCAAACTGGCTACCTGGATGAACAACAGTTAAATGCTGCTTATACAGGTACTTTGTTCTCTGTCTGCTGGGATCTGACTTATAGCCAACAGTAACTTTTTACCTCATGATTCAAGATTAAGAACCGCTCATCATATCGTCTTTTCATCTTAACGGCCCGTACGATCTCTTTTAGCATGGACATTCACTGAGCTGTTCCCGAGCCAAAAATACGATGAGGCGTGACTGGAGCTGAAGCACTTCAACCAGCCGGGATGTTTTTCTTTAATCGCTCATTCTGCTTTCAGCACCTGCAGCGACATTCAGAGGCGTGAAGTAACCGAAGTACAAAATCTGAGGGTTTCTGTGTCTCTGTATCACCTGGCTATCATAAATTAAAGCTCACAGGAAGAATAGTGTTGTCAGAGTGCTGCATCCTCTGACCTCTGGACAGTGGTGGAATTATAGCCATGTACATTTACTCAAGTACTGTACTTGCCTACTTCTAGCTCATCCAACCCTACTGCGAACTGAAGCTGACTCTCAGTCTTCATCCCCAAGAAAGAGTCAAACCAGGCAGCTGTACATGAGCCAGAGGCAGCCCACATGTGGTCCAGTGGTGCAAGAGTACAGCAGAGAGCCGACACTCAGCCCAACCAGAACCTTTAAAACCTTTAAGTTAAGTTGTTGAAGTATGTGATATGAATTAAGGCCCTATAATTTGATTGGGCATAATTTATTTTCATCAGCAGTCATGTGACCTGAGCGTTCAGTGTCAACTTACTATTACATGCCACACAACCTCATCAACCCCACCACACACACACACACACACACACACACACACACACACACACACACACACTCTGCTCTCTGCTATAAAACCTCTAGCCTCCACCTGCCCCCCTCCCCGACTACACATCATGCCATCACTGGCATGTGTATGTTTTATACTGTGTGTGTGTGTGTGTGTGTGTGTGTGTGTGTGTGTGTGTGTGTGTGTGTGAGGTTCAGGAGTCCATCTTGTTTATTCATTTGCCGTGCTCCGTGACATTTGTTCCTGCAGCTGAACATGTGCAGGACAATTTCTCGATTCTTCCAGCAGTGGACAGCTGCGGCGTGAATTACACTAAAGCTGCTGCTTTGGGGGGATTAGGCTGGTGCACTCTGTGTGTGTGTGTGTGTGTGTGTGTGTGTGTGTGTGTGTGTGTGTGTGTGTGTGTGTCTGTCTCCTGGGACATGTTAACCCTGTGCAGTCAGAGGTCCTCCAGGTCCTGGACCAGGATCTGGACTTTTACTGTCTCTCTGGCACTTTGCTTTCATCTCTTGTACCAAACTGATTAGACAAGACCTGCTCAGGTAGCTGCTAGAGAAGACTGTCTCAAGATCTGTACATTAACTTACATTTAGGGAGATAAAAGTCAGTTTTCATGACTGCGTGTACCACAAACTGTCGACCTAGCAGGGTCAGTTTATTGCATTGAAGTGAACATTCTCCAAAGTAAGTTAACTTAAACTTAATCTCTGAAAAGTGAACCCAACAGCTGTGGCCAGTTCAGGGAAAATCCTATTTGTTGTGGGAAATTCACATATGTGGGTTTATTTGTGGTATTATGTATAAACCAAATAAATGGCTGCAAGAGTCACACGTGAGTAAACTCGGGTGCCACATCATGTTGTTCAAAAAAAGTTAGTCAAAAATAAGTATCTGCATTTGGGATCAGAGCTCTGTTTCTTAAAAATGTCTTAATCAGGATTCAGAAATGCTTTCAAACAAAAACCTGGTTTAAACTGTCGATGTCCTGATGAAGGTCTGAGACCACATGGATGTTGTTTTGTGTCGATCTTTAACTTTTAACAACCTGACATAATTATTCTGTGATCAAGATATGTTCAATTACAGATCAGATCACAGAATAATTCAACAACCTGCCTGTTTTCTGGTCTTCCTTGTTGGGTCGGGATCACCAAACTTTTCTTTTGATCACTGAAAGTTTGGATCATTTTATGTTTGTATTTTGAGCAATTCTGACTTTCTGTTTTCCATACTTACATGAGGACATGAGGACAAACATAAAATTAAACCAAAGAGGGAGATAAATGACAGCAAGGGTTGAGGTCCAACAATACATCTCCACATTCAGATAGATGAATTCAGACTGTATCAGTTTTCAAGGATGACTCTGAGTTTTGGCCTCTGACTTTAAGCTGTAGCATAATTTGTCACATGCTTGTGGTTCCTGCTTTTTTTATCTATAGATATTTTTTGTATTTCTAAATACTCCAGTCCACATTATTACTGATGTTTCTTCAATACACCTTACCGACGATTGTTAGAAATATATGATTCATGGCCCCCGCACAGTTAGACTACAATCCAGTGCACCTGCAGAGCCGCCGCCCCACACTACACTACTATACCAGCCACATGTCAAGTTCATATTTTATCTATAATTGAAACAGACCTTTAAACTGACAGTTTCTGGATGGCAGTCTTGACTTGAATGTAAAGACTGAACTCAGACATGAGAGCAGCATAAAGAAAGTACTCTATCATCTTCTGCCTGTTTTATCTTTTACATGTTCAGCCTGCAGTGACTTTACTTCCTCTTTAGGATTCGTTTTACACCTCCTGACAAATCACAGATAATATCACATCTGTAGGGCGAGATGGTGAAGTAACTTGGCTGCCTGCTGGCTGAGTGGTTCGGGGGTTAATCTGAAGGTCTGTGGATGAGCACTTTGAAGTATGGCCTTTCAGCAGCAGCAGCGGGCGGCCGCTGAGCTCAGGATTCGCTTTGGTCAGACCTTTGCCGTGAATCATTTTTACCACAGAGAATATATTGATTTCCACAGGAAGACGCTAAAACCCCTGAAAATTGTGCTGGGTAACAGGACACCCCGCGGCAGAGAGGGGATTTCTGCCGCTCTGAGAGCCTCTTGTGTGTTAATCGTCTGCTCAATCTGCAGAATCTGAGCGTCGTGCCAAGTTGGAATCCTTTTATTGATAGTTTGAAGGGGCAGAGCGGGAGGCCACGGACGTGCCAGAGGTTTAAAGCTAGTCTGGAGCTGGGTTAGTGCTGTTGGAAATTACCTCTGACCTCTGAGGGAAAAGGTCAAGGTTGATTCTGACTTTCTTCTGTTTCCGTTTGTGTTCATCTTCTTGCTAGCTCTTGTTTTTTTTCCTGACTGAGTCAAACCCTTTGTAGCATTTTCAGATTAAGACATGTGGGATCTGCCGATATTCTTCAGGTTTCAGGAACGTTCTTTGGACACGTATACAGCTCATTCAGAATCTGTGTCACGGCCTCTCGCCTGTTTCCGGTCAGCTCTGCTGGAAACAAACTAACCAGCCAACAGTCTGCAGGGCTGGGGTAGAGATGCAGGCACAGAAGAAAAGACAAGGAGAAACACAGCTACTGTTAAACATGATGAAAGACTTGGAGATCAACAGGTTTCTGAATATGAGCCGACCTTTTCAAGAAGGAACGAATGAAAGAGGGAGGCTGAGTTCACACGGTCCAACAAGGCTGCATGGAAACGGGAATATTGGAGGAAGATTCATCTTCATCAGCCCGTAAACAGCTTAGTAGGAGTATTGTCTTTTTAGGAATAAGGACAGAAAAAATGAATATTTTGTGAGTGTAAACATAGTCAAAGAGTCATATATTCTTTCAGTGACTGTTGGTAGTCTGATCTCATTGGGCCCTTTTTCACAAGAGCAAAGAAATCACTTCTCACTCTAGAGCTTCATACAGTGAAGATCACATTCAGTATGTTATGAACAAGAATGACAGCTAAGAACTCCTGCTGAGCACAGGGTTGAATCAGCCAGGCTTATATTAGCTTAATGCAGATATATCGTATTGGTGTATATGTCGGCTGGTCAGTAACAAGAAACTGCAGTACAGACTAGGGTTGAGGTCATTTAGAAATAATGTCACCGTTAGATAGTTTGACCACCAGAGAACACTGATATGTTTTTTTACACTAAGATGTCCTGCTCAGTATGTGTCTTGGTCACCATTAAGAAAAAATAAATAAATCTAAGGGATTCGTATCAAGATTGCTTTTATATGTTATGTGGTTATGTTTAAAAATTAGTTAGGCCAAATATATCCTTTAACCTCCAAATATCAGTATCAGTATCGGCCTCAAATATCCAGTATTGGTCGGACTATAGTGACAACCAAATTTGGATCTCAATGGGTGTTTATTATTTATGAATACGTCAAATATTAATTATTATTAATTATGACTCCTGAAATCCACCCTTACTCATCCAAAAGTGAAAGTACAAAGTGAAGTTGCTGAACAGCTCTACACTGTCACCTTACAATACAATAGAATACACTTTACACAGTTGGAATCAGTAACCAGTGTTTATGGCTGACTCCTGTGGGAAAATGGCATTTCTAAACACACGTGTTTATACATGCATAAAAATTGCATGTATAGATGCAGCTGGAGTTGAAAACCTTGTATTTGATTCTTAGTGAACATCTGCACGATGTCCCAAGTTTTGTTTTCCTTCAAAATATTGTCAGATATGGTTCAGTTTGGTCAGACTTTCAATATTCAAGAAAATCCTTAGATTTGGTATTCATATTTCTATTGAAAAATTTGCATCCTGCCTATTACAAATGTACCGAGTACAAGACTGTTAACCCTTCATAATATATAAGATATGAGAAAGATGTGTGAAGCACTGTGACTGATATAACAGACCTGCCTGTGCCAAATTTTAAACATGGCTGAAGAGTCATTCAGTATCTGGTTTTAACATTCAGAAGGTCTGACAAACACAAGAAACATTTTAACAGTGAAACTGAATCATCGCCTCTGAGCGCTGCCGTGAGTAACTGACCTCTGATTCAGTTTGGAGGAATCTGTGTTCTCCCTGCTGTAAGAAAAACACAGAGGAGGATGAACACCATGTGGTCAGAGACTTCAACCTCTTTATTGTTCAAAGCCAAAGAACTTTATTTCATTTGTGTTAGATGACATAATCAACCATGATGGAGTGATCTGGTCTCTCCTTCTTCCCCTGAAACCTCCACACTTGTTTGACTCTTCACCGTCTTTAGTGAAGATGTAAAGACAGTATGTGACCCGACTGTAACACAACACGACCCTTTGCTTCCTTTAACAGGCGAATGAAACTGCATCTGGGGGTCGATCAGCAGTGAAAGCTCTTTGTTTTCAGGTGGATTTGTTTATCGAGCTCTCACTTCAGAAGTGGAAAACCATCTGTGTATGCGTGTGTGTGTGTTTGTAAGGTGTTGTTTTCTCGGAGCGCCACGCCACCTGAAGGTAACGGGCTCTTTAACGAGGTGTTTTTACGCGCAAGGCAAGTGGCAGCGTTGCGGTCCGCCACGAGGACAAGTTTATGGGTGACCACACAGGGAGGTGGTGGGTGAGCGGCCTCGGTTTGATGGAGGGCCCCGATCTTTACTGAGGCTTTACAGCCTCTGAAAACACAGAGAGGAGAGCTGGATACGAGGATGAGGTAGACGGGGTGAAGAGGTGTTGGCGTCTCTGATGATGTTTAAGGTTTAACAGATGAACAACTGCTCTAGTTATGGAAACTCATCAGATCGTCAGAGCTGGAATGACCTTTTCTCCTCGGTCAGGATGAGTCCCAACAAATCCTCATATTCAAACAAGAAAGAAGGCTGTTCTCTCACTGTCTTCCCAAAAGACTCTTATGTTCTGTTTAAGTTCAGTAAACCAGTGATAACAGATCCAACATGCTGCCCGAGGCTCGCAAACCACTTTATCAAACAAACATTTTGATCTGAAAAAGAACTTCCTCAGGTCCTTATCCTAAGCGTCAGATCTTTTCTTCGTTCTTTAATCTATAGTGGCTTTTCCAACACATGTATCTCCCCCAAGACTTCCAGAAGAGTTGAAAAAAGGACCTTCATAAGTTTAGGCAACTAAAACTACTCGATCATACCGCAGCTTTTAAGCCAACATGGACGAAAGGTCCATAAAGTTCTCAGGAAAATGGGAATTTTAACATCTACAAATGTGTGACAACTGGGTAAATTCCACCTGCCCATGCGTTGAAAGATTCCCAATGGATCTTCTGGTGAGTTTTTTACTTGATCAAAAGTAAGGAAACATCACCTTTATGGTTAAAAGAAACCACCCAGTAAGCACTGATTTGGTCATTTGGTCAAAAGGTGTCTACTGTAGATGTCGAGGGAAAACATTGGGCCAAATTTGGTTGAAGCGTAAACTTTTTTTTTAAACATCTTGACAATGACATATGACAATTTTGATGACTACATTTCAAGAAAGAGTTGCTTCAGATTGAAATAAATCCATTTAAATGTTGTTGCCATGTTATGTAACAGACATCTATAAAAAACTTTAGGTGCAGCATTTTGTTGATGTCCCAGAAAGCATGGTTTTGGTAATTTGTGTGGAAATTTGGCTGAAAAGTGAAAGTTCTTAAGACTTCTACTACTCACTGAAATATGGGAAACTTGCACTTTTCAACTAAATTTAGCTCAGTTTTCAATTAGACATCTGGACATTAAGTTCCATTCTAACTGAAATAATTTGCTCAAGGTTAGTGCAAGATTTTGGATTTATTGGCTTCTTATGTAAAGCAGGGCCCACGTGGTCCAGTATGAATATCCAGTATGAATTAGTGATGAGCTCAGGCTTTTTGGGATGTCTAATTCCTCCCGAGGAACCATCTCAGACTTCTTTCAAGCCAAAATTGAAGGAACCTGTGAAGGAAGCTTTGCATGTGTCATACCTGATTGAGACAAAACTACAGTTTGAACGTTTGGACTTCTTCCTAAAACCTGCTGCCCATTTGAATCAGATCCATCATGTTTTCAGGGTGAAGTGGTTTCCTGCAGACCGTCTCTGAGCAGCAGTGAAGTGAAGTGACAGCTCCAGGTGGCGGCGCAGGGCTTCAGAGAGGACAAGATGCAGAACAGCAACTGTTGGCTCAACGCCGGCAGATAAATAATAAACCAACTGTGAGTTGAGTGCTGGAAGAACAGAGAACAAGAGGAGGAGGAGGGCAGCAGTTTAAACCTCTGCACTTGTGGTTTGGCACAGATCGATCAAGCCTGGATTTTTAATTAAACAGATGTCGACATGAATATTTCAACTTTTGAGCAACACGATATGGACGGGAATGATGTAATATGTGGATCAGCCAATAAGCCGAGGAGCATGTGCAAAAGGCCAACGACCACAGCGACGCTACACTACTGTAGGAATCCTGATACTTTCCTCCAGTTTTTCTTTTCCTTAAGTCACTTTGTTCTTTAATGCATGCTGTGTTACGTTTTTATTTACCTGTGTGTTAAAATCCAACCTTTATGATGATGTCATACGGAAACAATGAAAGATCACAATGCATTCTGGGTATGATGTGCCTCTTGAGTGTCCATCATAGAGTTGCAAAGTGGCAGGAGCTATTTGTGGACGCCCCTGGTTCCAGAAGTAAAAGTCCCTTTCATTTTTCCCGTAGACAATGTGACGTGACTGACAGTTAGAGCACTTTTTTACGTCTGGGTCGGCATGAATCTCTCATGGTTGAATCATCAGTACAAAAGATAAACAACTGCATTAGAAAATATCTGGTAATTCTGTTGTAAAAAGATGAAGGTACAACCCTGTGGACCTAAACACTTTGGGGGAGGAGTTAACTACAACTCCCAAGGTGCATTTCAACAAGAAACATCCAATTACTGATCTTAAAATTCTTCAACATGTTCCACTAACGGCGGGTGAAAGCTAAAGTTTACAGTGTTGACAAACTGACAATACAATCTGCAGCTTAAATGTGTTTAATTTTGGATAAATTCAGCAACTGTGGCACCGTGTTTGAATTTGCTACTGCTCTGATTCGCACCTCTGACTGGCTTTTTCTCCGAGGCTCATGGGTATTGTAGTGTTTACACCTTTGTTGACCTCCTGCATCGCTGGATTTCTGTGAGATCAACCTTTTACGTGCAGAGGGAGATTCATTCACATTCTCCAAATAATGCTTAACCAACCGTTATGAAAGTATGTCTTGTATTTCTTATATTTATCATTCTTCTAAATGTTTTTGTTTGTTAATGATGTTTGTTGAGCGCTGCTCACTATGTGAAACTTGAGTCAAGATGACTCCCCAGTTATTTTTATCTAAAACCTCAGTGTGTGTGTGTGTGTGTGTGTGTGTGTGTGTGTGTGTGTGAGCGTGTGTGTGTGTGAGCGCAGGGTAAATCCAGTCAGGAACCAGTCTGAAGTCCACAGCGACACACAGCTTATGTTTTACTCGTCCTGCATGTTTCCTCCATGACGTTTCTTCAGTTTACTTGTATCCATTTATCACATGCAGTACATGTTTGTATAGTATACAATATATACAAACATGTATATTTTAATCCACATCCATGCGTTAATCAATCATCTTTAATGAATTTAATCTTTGCATCTCTACCTGCAGTAATGGTTTTAGCTATGCTAGCCTTGTGGTTTTGGTGATCCTCTGACTTTTGCTCTAGCACCATCATCAGGTCAAACTTTTTATTTCTCTAATACTTTGGTTTCTTATGGACAGTTTAAAGAAGGAGAGGCATGAGTCTGGACGGTGTTGTCCACAATTTTGATGCTTCCTGCTCCATTTCACTGCGGTTACAGGGAGTGTTAAAGTCTCTGAGCTTGTAAAGAAAGTACGTCCTGTAAACTAGCTGGTTGATGAGTCACCTACTTTGCGAGAGAGATTGACAGCTGCTGGTTTTGATGCTCTGACTCGACAACAGATGACGTGTGAGCGATATAAACGGCTTGACGCTCAAACTGTGACACGTTCCATCTTATCGGGGCATCAGAGGGTGAAGCAGCTGGGTGACATGCAGCCCAGGGGTGAGGGAGGTTGGGAGGGAGGCGGCTGTAAGGGAGCTCGGGTAGTGTTGTGGTGGTCGTTGGTCGCCCCCCCCCCCCTCCAGATGCCCCATGATGACAGAGGCCCACGCCATCGGCCGCAGCAGGACACTTGGCACTGACGTGAGCTGTCGGTTCTCCCCGAGGCCGGAGCGTGCCAGGCGACAGCTGCAGGGCTCAGGGTCTCCGCGCATAACAACCCCCCCAAAAAACATCCCCATCACCCCCCCATCCACCCAAACCCCTCCATAACCCTCCATCCACGCCAGGCCACGCGGGGCAACGTCCTCCTCAATAGGACCATTGTTGTGCTCCGGGCCGGCTAAGCCCTCCATATCAGAGGGATGAAACCCCCCCTCAACACACACACACACACACACACACACACACACACACACGGCCATGAGTGTGGTGCTGTGTTAACATGAGGCTGAGAATGATGGACTGGACTTTGATAGCTCAGCAGCTGTTTGCTGTGTAGAGATTCAGGATTCTGCAGGAGAGAAAATCCACCGTTTAAAACACACAAAATACTGCAGAGAAGAAGAAAATACATTTACATTAAAGTACAGAGGTTCACACTGATGGTTCTGCATCACTGATGAACGTTTTTCAAGTCATCAGTTTTTAGATTTCTGTCCTTCTGTGCAGCCATTGATTTCAGTACAGTTAATTGACTTTCTTCAACTTGCAGAGACTCCAAACCTCCTTAAGATACGTGATCCGTCACAGTGACCCCGATGCTGCCTTTATTCTCTTGTCAAAGCTGCGTCATCAACAGGTGGTGATGCAGCTGCAGGCAGAAAGTTGAACATTATCAGTGTGTTTCAGTATCTGAACTGAACTCTTAGGTTCTAGTTGTTGAACTACTGTAGCCGGGGTCGAGTGAGATCTGTAGTAACACCTGTTTAAAACATCCAAGATGGCCACCACTATGTGTACGTTTCCAAACAAATGTTAGAAGAGCTTTATTTGATTTCTCACTTTGAAACTAAATATTTGCTGATAAATATTTTTATGAAGAGCCTTTGGAAATATTCAGTGCCTTTTTATAGAGAGTCAGAGTCATGACATCACTTCCTGTCTGGCCTCTGTTCCACCAGCTTCTGTAACTCCATGAAATCTCTCATTCAGCGTTTCTTTCATCCGTCTTTCTGAAGAAATGAAGTGTGTTCCTGGAGTTTACTTTCCATATTCTGAGACAAATCAGCTCCATTACAACAGTTGTTATAAGAAACTGAAACCTTCATGATTTTAACAGTTAAACGATTAATCAACGTCATCCTAACTTGGTTTCATCCATAAATCCATAAGTCACCAATGCTCTTTCAACTCGCTCATGGATGCGCCTCTTTTGTTGAGCCGTGATATTTAGTCCGCGATCATCTAGGGCTTATGGGAAATGGTGTTCTTTAAAGACCACTAAAAAACATAAATATTGAAAAAACAATGATAGTAGATTGTTTTTCAAAAAACGACCGTCCGTATCTAGACATATGAAGTGAGCCACACAACATACTGTGGAGAGAGGCTCTGTTCTGAGGCTCATCCACTGATCACAGGGTTGGTGGTTCGATCCCCAGTGTCTTGCCCAAGTGTCCTTGGGCAAGACACTGAACCCCAAACTGCTCCTGATGATCAGGCGTGGTAGCTCGCTGCCAGCTGTGCATGTGAGTGTGTATGTGTGAACGGGTGAATGAGATAAAAGTTGGATACAAGTGCTATATAAAAGCAGCCATTTACCATTTTTAGTTATTAGAGTAGTTACAAATGTCAGTGGGATTTTGAATGAAGTTGTAGTTTCACTTTGGCTCTTTACTGCAGTCTGACACATAGACATGGTCAAACAGTTTGGATCATTGTGTTTGTGAATGAAGCACAAACATCATGTGAAATAAAATGCTCAGAAAGACCAGTTACCTAACAGTAACAGAAACTAAATAAGTGGGGGTGGGGGGTTATGTAACTGGCATGTTGCTATGGACACCACCTGACCTCTGACCCCGGGGCGGGTGTCAGGAGGAACTCAATGACGATCCAGCTCGGAGATCGACATGTCATGCTACGTGTCACAAAACTCAGGTGTCACAGTTATGTACAACTGCTACGGGGGAGGGTATTGAGCATGTGCAGAAGTGTTTCTGACACAACCTGAGAGTGAGCTCTGATCAATAATCAGGGGAACGTTACTTTTATATATTATTACCCAGCTTTTAAAGCAGTGTTATAGTTTTAAAATGAAGATTGATGCTGCAACTGATGACAGATCTCTCTCCTCAAATCCATCCAGAAACTGATTTTGGTAAAAAGTTTAGGAAACATTTGAAAAGTTTCCTGAACAGCTGTCGTGTTTTTTCAAGTTTGAAAATCTGAAGCTGCTCAAAGAGAGGAGTATTGATCCAATCAGGAGTGAAGAAACATGTTGTTATGTCTGTAAATCGACTTAAAACAAGCTGCAAACATCTTATCTTATCTTCGCTTGTTGCCGTGTCTCTGGCTCTGGCACAGGAAGACGACGCCTCCATTTTTAAGCCCTATAAAGCTGAATTGAGACCTTTTTTCTCCACTTTTAAACCATCCATACAGATAGTTTCATAGGTGTCATTTACACTGGGGGACCCCGGGGGTCACTTTTTGAAATAGCAGATTTTGTCCCCATCACTTTTTAAAAGCATCATTTGTTAAAAATGTTTTGAGAAAGTTTATTTACACAATAAGATAACATGCAATGCAATGTAAATATAGAAGACTGTTACCTGTGCGGTCGACGTTGCGCAGTTTAGTGTTTTCGTATTGTCGACTCTGTAGTAGCCGAGGCTCTATGCCCTTTTGATGCAACATATCACATATGTTGAAGACTATGCTACAGTTTTTTCATCAGAGCCCTTATGTCTAACACAAAGCGACGCCCTTGGATAGAGAGCTTTGATTTGGCTGGATACCACTTTGGGGAGGAAACATTACTTTCTTCGTAATTCACTAACCCTCAATTTTATAGTTTTAACTAATTCTTTCTATGTTTTATGTTTTGTGTTCACCCTGAACAAAGTGAAGTAAAGGGCAGCGTGCAGGCCAGGAGTTTAATGTGCCGTTTATTTACACTTTTTCCTACAATTGAATGCACCACAGAAATGGAGTGGCTGCTTACATCTGGAAAGAGTGAAACAAATATAGTGATGATTTGAGTGATAACCTCGGAAAACACACACAATTAAGTGTTTCATCTTTAGAAAAACATATTTTACTCACTTTCTGTTTCTTTTTTGTTATTATAGTTGTCAACATTGTTGCAAAGTTTGATTCAAGTCCATCGGCTCACGTCTTGTTTCATTTTAGGACAAAATAGTAATTTCTTGTACGCCAGCTCCAATAATACTGCACTGTCGGCATTATACCTCGAGTGCTGTGTCAGACCAGTTTCTGTAGTAGAACAAACCCAATATGACCCAACAAAATGTGTCTGAACACAAACTGAATCAGACTGAAGTAAGCAAGGGCTAAACCCTGTGTGTGTGTGTGTGTGTGTGTGTGTGTGTGTGTGTGTGTGTGTGTGTGTGTGTGTGTGTGTGTGTGTGTGTGTGTGTGTGAAGCACTCTAACTGTGTGATTTACTCCCAGCTCTGACACTGAGACCACACTGTTACCAGATCCTCCATGACACCGCGAGTACCTGGAACCCACCTCATCAGCACCTTACAACACACACACACACAGTTCTGAGAAGTCTAAGTGAGGAATGTGCTGGTGTGAGGATTCAGTCGGTGGACGACTGAACTTCATGACCAGGATCATAAAAATGATGAAAGCAGTTTGTGTCTTAAAACCTGATCCATCACCTCACTACGCTTTATTTAGTGATTTATTTCTGTTCTGATCAGTAGGAAACCCCCTGAAGAATCAACGCAAATATACACATTATACATATGTCACCTATACATTTAAGATAGTTATTCATATGTATAAGTAGTGTATAAGCAGGTGCCTACATGTGTATGCACATTAACGTACAATATATTATTATAAAAGGTCCCTACAGTACTAGCTGCCTACTCACCATGTTCCTGACAGATTCCTGCCCTTAGCACATGTGAATAAGATGCGTTCACATGTGATATATGATATTTTGCACATGTCTAAAGCCCACATGTGCCTGGGGATTTGTCACGTGTGAAATATGTCGTGAAGGCTTACGTTTCACATTATTTATACAACAGAAAATAACTTTATAATATAGAAAAAAGCTTTTATACAACAGAAAAGGTCTATAGGAATCGTAAACAGAGCTGATTATCATGAACCAACCAACATATTATCTATAAAGTCGCATGTTCTCAAATTTAGAGATTTGATGGACTTCCAAACTGCACAATTAATGTATAATGTAAAGAATAAGATGCTTCCAGACAAGTAACAAGAAATGTCAGTAAAGAAATTTCAGACATGTTTGGGGTCCTTCAGAAACAGTTTGTCCAGCAGAGAGCACTGACTGACTGGAGTTTATTCTTATTTTATCGGCCTCAAACACCCTGCATTTGTCCGACAATCATGTACATTTTTATATATAATAAAGTAAGATTCTTAATAAAGGAGGAAAGTAGAAAACTTGTTCTCAACACAGACAGAACCAGGAACCAAATCCATTCACTTTCTTTATTGTGCACATGTTCATACACAGAGGTACAAACAGATACAGACAACAGAAAAATATTACATTTACATTTTACAACTTAAAGGTCTTAATAGCTTTTTTGTTTTTAACATTAGATACGATGGTGCTATATTGTTTAAATTCATTAATAAAGTGCAGGAAGGTTGGCTTAGGAACCAAATCCACAACATCTCTCATACATGCATAACATGCAGGCTAATGCTGTCCAACAAGTCACAGTCTGACCTGTGTGCAGCTGCAGATAACTGTTGTATGTTATGTCTTTAAGCACTAGAGGGAGCTGTCGATTAATCAGTCGTCAGGTTTTCTCTGCTGACTGTGTGTTTCTATAACAACATGTGTGTTAAAGAGCTGTAAAGATCCTCCCTATTAAGATTATTCATATTTTAGAGGTTTATTTAAGGAAAAGTGTCACATTGGGTTTGATTCAGGTTTGGAATTGATGAATCAGTTTTAAGATAAGATAACTTTATTGTCTGTCACAAAGTACCAGAACTTTTCCTTTGACAAGGCTCAACAATAAATGATGCACATTTAAAACACATTTAAAAACATTTAAACAGGTCAGAGTACAGGGCCTAGTTCAATCTGTTCAGGGTGATGATCGCAGAGGGAATAAAAGAGTTTTTTTTTTTGTTTTTTTTCCGGGCCGGTGCGACTTTGTAGCCATGAGATAAGATAAAACTTTATTGATCCCCAGCGTGTAAATTTGTTTGTTGCAGCAGCACAAAGACAGCAATAAGTACAGATAAATAGAGAAAGTAAAAAGAAATAAATAATAAGAAGAATAGAATAAAAAATAGAAGCTATACAACAGCATTGGGAGACAAAATTACAAGGTAGAGTTATCAGGTGTTTAGTATCTATAATGAACTGGTTTGGACACAGTGTGGCAGTGCAGTCGGTCACAGCGGTGAAGGATCAGATCTATTGATCACTATGTGGTTATTCTTGTGACTCTGATCAATAATTAATGAACAGTGAAACCACCAAACTGCTGCCAGCAGACCTGCACTCTTTACACCTGAACACCTGATGACTTCAGTCTCAGTGGTTCGAGGTTGAATCAATAGAAAGGTTGACGTGCTGATAAGATGAATGGAGGCTTTAGATCAATAATAACTACTGCAGGTTCTTATAACTTTCCAAATCAAGGCAAGTCAAACGTGACAGGCAGACAGACACGCAGACATTACATTTCATATATACTGTTCATAAGAAGGTCAAACTATTTACGACTTAAGAAGTAAACAATCTTGTATTGGACACAGGATCAATATAAAGAAACCAAACCTGATGTGATATTTGTCCAAAAATAGTAATTTTCACTTCATGTCACCTTTCACTTTCCTGTAAATACTGCGTTTACCTTTTACCGTTTACCAAGTTTTTGTACTACTTTCCATGTCCGAGACTGAGTCATCATGACTGTTTGATGCTTAGTGTTAAGCATTTTCTTTTTTCAACCAAATAAAAAAGATATATAGATATAAAAGAGATAAAGATATAGATGTAAAATATATATATAAAGAAAAGATAAAGATATATGGATATAAAAGATAGATAGTTAGAAGTTTAACACATTAACATCCTTCCGCAAGTATTTAAGTTAAGTAGTTTTAAAAAGAGGACGGTGGTGAACGATGGTTTCCAGGGAGACACAAACTGCAGAAAATAGGCACTGCAGTACATTAGCTTAGCCAGGCACTGACCTCAGAGCTGCTGGTCCCCTGAGGGTTCAGGTGAGTCCAACACAGAGGTCTACCCCCCCACCCCCCAGGAGTCAATGGTGTAATTAACATGCACACAGGAGGAGTGTTTTTCCTGTGTGGTTATTCAGCTTTTTGTCTGAGTGTGTGATTCATCTGTGTGTGTGTGTGTGTGTGTGTGTGTGTGTGTGTGTGTGTGTGTGTGTGTGTGTGTGTGTGTGTGTGTGGGGCATCATGTCACTGTTGGCCGCTCGCCCCCCCAGCAGCCAAACTGAACCTCAGGGTTTCTTTTCTTCCGGCTGCTCTGATTGGTCGCAGGAGAGTCTGTCTCCAGAAATCGCTCTAATCCTCTTAGATAAAACAGAGCCCTCATCCA
>VMKM01002885.1:32626-54249 GCA_008360985.2 Macquaria ambigua
TGTCTCTCTCTCTGTGTAGGGAAGAGGAGTTTTTAATCCAAGTGGATTACGTTGCAAATTGGGTGACAGTGGAGTCGAGCGGCTGCAAAATCTGCTGCAGACTGCCGACTTTATGTCCTCCTAAATATCTGCGAGGTGGAGAAATTAACCCACTTATTGGTGCTGGATTCATGAGGAGGAACCTGGAAAAACCTGGTAGGACCTGGAGCAGGTGCAGAGGAAATGTCATTCTTCCTGTCATGTTTTTTCCTGCGGAGTCTCCGAGAAGGACTCATTTTCATCTTTAAGAGCTTTTTCTTCGTCTTGCACCAAAACTATATTTTACCTGTTTGTCCTGGACGACTTTAAAGTCAGTAAAGATCTTCTGGAAGTTTCTTTAAAGAGGATGAGGAGCTACAACAGGAAGCGGTGAGAAGATGCCGGCAGCAGGACGGGTTTATCCAGACATTACGGAGAGCATTCAGGGTGAGACGCCCGCCACTGTGACGTCACCTTCTGCTCGCTTTAGCCAACATGAGGAAGCCGTTTCCTACAAACTCCTCATGATCCTGTTGAACTCGCAGAGCTGATCCCAGTGAAGTGTGAAACTGCCTCCAAAATTTTAGAATCCGAGCTGCGAGGAGCTTGATGTCGGGAGTTGGAAGTGGGATGGAGGGCAGGACGCCGGGAATGAGGAAGCTCCTGGGGATTCTGGGATTTTTCTGCCTGTGGATTACAGCTCAGGCTCAGATGAAGATCCCACCGGAGACGTAAGTATCCTCCACTTCTTCTGCTGGATCTCAGCTCCCTGTATCTCCCACCTGCTGCGGGAGAAAGATTATCACATCTACAATCACACCGTCAGAGTTGGTAAAGTGATTTCAGCCCTTAATATGCAGGCGTCTCCCTTTTCACCCTTAAGTACTTTAAGGTTTCTTTTTTAGGGCTGCTGCTTTCCATCAAATGGAAATATTCTAGCTGTCTTGTGCATCATTTTAGACACATTTCCACTTTCCACATTAGACACATATTTGGGTTTGAACAGTGTTTGGCTGCACAGCATGAGTTTGTAATGACGGACGCACAGGTCAGTAAGGTTTAAAAGTTTGTGGAATCATCCCACCGTATTGGCAGATTTTTGGGAATAAATGATATGCTAACATGGATATTTCATTTTATTCGTGTTTGTTTGTGCTGCCAAAGATCCACTCAGAGGAAAACACATCATTAGCTGAATGTCATGATTGAGTGTCTCCTAAAATCTGAGGGATGCAGACTAAAGTATTCACGTTTTTATGTTGAGAGGCACGTGCTTTATAGTCCAACTGAAATTAAACAGCATTTGTTTTTTCATGTAGATCCTGAGGGAATACGTTTGTGTCAGCTGACTGCAGTTTCCCCTCAGGACTCACTGAAATCTGCTCTCCTGTTTGTGTCCACAACTGAGCAGAGAGCTTATTCCTGATACTATGGGTTACAACTGCTTTAAATGATCTCATATCGGCTGTCTAATCTCAAATTTAACATTAACTAGAACAACTACACGTCTAACCCCAACTTTAGCCTAAATCTTACTCTGTATAACTCCAAGTCTTAACCTACAAACAGGCCTTTGAAGAAGTCAGAACCGGACCAAACGTCCTCACTTTCTACATCCTAATCTCTCACAATGCTGCACTGAAACAGCTGTTAATAACAATAAACACAAAAAACACCAGAAGAACTGAACCTAAAAACACAAAAACAACAATCTCTAAAACTGAAAAATACAATAAAGAACACAAAAAATCTGAACAACCAGAAAAAGAAAAACTATATACATAAAATACATTTGTCAGGTTTAGATTTTATAGATTTAATTTAAATGCAAAATCATTGCAGGCTAATCAAGATTTCATTCAAGCAACTTTGTGTGGGAAATATATACAAATTATATCCTTTTTTGTTTAAAGTCCATCTCAGTAGCAGTTCCTTTGTCTACATTTTAAACTGCACTTCCCAGAATCCCCCTGTCAGACGGTCCGGGTGGTAGTGTTGTGTGTCTTGCTGTTAAAGTTGCTCATACTAACAACCTCATTATCATGAACCTGTCGGGCAGTGTTAGAGCGCTGCAGCTTCCTGGAGGACACGCTCTCCCTCCTCCATCACCATCTGTGTGCCAGCATGGCTCGCTGGCTGCCCCCCCGCCCCCTCCGTCAGCCCGGTCACCTTCCACCCTGACCCACATTCACCACCCAACTGACCACTGCAGGCCTGGACCGAGACCACCATGACACCTGGTTACAAACACACGGTTTTAGTTTTGTGTTGATGTGGAATTTAAACCCTGATTCTCTGTAAATCTGCCCTCCAAAGACTGTTTTTATTAGACGGTCCTCACGAGAAAAACAATAAAACATAAGGTTCAAATGTCTGAAATAAGCCGTGTTCATATTCACCTGAGAAGGAGCTGCTGTTTGTCAGTGTTGTGTCGAGATGGTAACCCTAGATTAGCGAAACTCTCGCACATGTGCATTTGAACTTAGTCTTGTGTTAGAAAGCCTTTCTGCCAGAAAGCCTAACCAAGTAGTTTTGGTGCCTAAGTAACCAAACTGCGACCGTTTCACAAATCTAGGGTTACCATCTAGCATCTACCGTTTGTCAGGAGTAAAGGAAACCTCCAAGGTTGGATGGTTTGGTTCTTCTTTGCCATGACTGCGATCAGTCCTAACCTTTACTAAAACCTTAATCCTATGGGGTGGCACATGTGGGTTGTTTGGGAAGGCAGTGACCCGTTTTGTCATTTAGTTTGAAAGACTTGTGGGTTTTTAGTCTGATATTTAAGACCCAAAATCAGTACTGGGCTGTTGGGGGCGTGTTGCTTCAGGTACCTGTGAGATGATGAAATACGATCCAGGAAGTCCAGTTTGAGTAACAGATCCATAACTTTGAAGGTTCATCAGACACCGAAACGCTGCACCGTGGTTTATAATACTATAAGATCAGATTTTACAACGCTGTAAAGTTGTCACAGTGACAATTATTTTATTCTGTCTCCTTGATCCCCGGGTAAACAGTAAAAATATCACGTTCATGTTTCAGAATCATCTACCGGGAATGTGTGCTCCATATAAACACCTCAATCCGAATAAACAGACCCAAACAATCGGTTGCAGAGAGGTTGTTTAAACCTTTTCATAAATCGATCAAAAGAAAAATTGTACCGTGTAAACGATTGAACCTGATTACTTTCTGGCTGCGTTCTTTCTGCCCTCCGTCTTGACGTACGTTTCTCCACTTCCAAAAAATGGCGGCTTCCAAGCTGAACTGGACTTCTGCAGAGAGTTCGTTTTTGATACAAACTCTTAAAGAACTGAACATTATTGGACGCCTAGACGAAACAACGACCTGTTCAAACAAGTCTGCTGATCAAATGCGTGCCAAAGAGATGTTGCTGAATGGGTTGGTCATGATATATTTATTCATGACTTTTGGGCGTCGCACAGCTGTTTCGATTCAATACGTCGGCGCATGTAAACACCAAACCGTATTAGATCACATCCAATGTAAACAGTTGACCTGAAATCTTCAATCAGAATGAAAAAAGTATTCATGTAACCGCAGCTTATTATGACGAGCAGTTACCTTGCAACAAATTTAACATTTAAATTCAAATTGTGCTTAATGAGATTGTTTATCTTAAATAAGAAAAGAATCTTCCTAAAATAAGATATTATGACTTTCTCAAAGTGCTGTTTTTTCTGAGCGGGCCCAGATTTGTAGTTTCCGGTGGTTGTTTGTGTTTTCATTTCGTCACTGCAGGTCACTGCTTTGACTGTCTGACTGTTTGACCTTCTTTCTGCTGGTTGTGACTTTTATAATTCGATGATGGCTGCACTCTGTCTGTCTGTGTGTCCAGGTTACAGTCTGATTTGGCTTCAGTCAGTTGGACAGATGTGCATTGTTTTTGGAAATATGCCTCATGATATACAGTCTCCAGAAGTGTATGATTCACCTTTTTGCCCTGGTCTAGTGTTAAAAAAGCAAACAAAAATCGCAATAAATTGTAATTTTGAATCATAATACCTGTGGAATCGCAATACATATCGAATCGGCACTCAAATGTCGTGATACTTAAGAACTGGGAGATGAGCATATCGTCCCCGGCAACAGATAAAACCTGTGAATGTAAAGAAGCCAGATTTCACAAGTCATTAGTTCTGCGTCAAACACCAACGTAGCCAACGTGTAAATGTCTTTATAACCCTCCAGATATTTTAAAATGAAAAACACTAACCCTTCCACTGCAGTCCTAAGGCACTTAAATCGTGTTAAATGTTGTAAACCCTGTCCCCAGTGTGCTGTACTGCAGCTGAATAACAGCAGCTCTCAGTCTCAGGTCACACAGCTCATATTTGGGGAACGTTAACGGGAGGAGGCAGATTAAACAATAGTCGTTAGACACTGAAAACCAAACAACTCTTTATCTGGCACAGGTCCTGGTAAGAAAACCACACATTTCATTATTTTGGAGTTTTATTGTTTCTGAACAGCTTTTTGCATTTTTGTACAACTAAAAAATAATTTTGTCGTCTCTGTAAATTAATTTGACTGAGAGCGACGACAGCAGAGCTTCTTCTGTCATTTTATTGACTGAATATTGTGAAACCTGGAAACAAACCCACAATGTGTTTTAAACATACATTCAGCCTGTGTGTGTGTGTGTGTGTGTACGTACGTCTGCACTGAGAGGATTAACGTCCAGAACAGATGGATCAATAAACTCCCCCATAACAACACATGCTGAGTGAGCGCACACACACACACGCACGCACACACACACACACACACACACACACACACACACACACACACACAGCCAATTTACAGCACTGAAGCAGGACTGTGTGTGTGTGTGTGTGTGTGTGTGTGTGTGTGTGAAATATTTCAAATGAGATGAGTCTGTGTCCTGATGGGGACACACCCGTGCTTTGTTTGTGTCCTCGTGTCCCAAACCTGAACTCTGACCCCACAGGTGGAGGAGGCGCTCCTCCTTTACTTCCTCCCCATCGTCCAATCAGAGTTCTGAATGCTCCACACCATTCTGTGTTAATATACTGATACTGAACATTATGGTAAGCTGCTGCATGCAGCACATTTTAACATCACATTATAATATTAATATAATAAAGCGTTATTCAGACTAAATGCAGCAAATTTGTGGCTCACTTTGCAGCGATCCGATAAAACAAATCACGTTTGTCTCGTTGCACTGACTTTATACACAGTAGCAGCCCTGATTCCTGGTTATTACACCGGAACTACCACAGGTGTTTCCAGGTAACAAGTCACAGCATTAAACATGTCATTCGTACAGTATTACCTTGAAACAAAAGAGGCTGAATTTCAGCATTATAATATGGTAATTTTTTATTTGGACTTCCAAGAATTTTCATGTGATTTTGAAGCCTATAATGTTGTAAAATCATCAACCTATACTACCTCGTTATTATCAGGTTATTACCCCATTAATGTATTATCCCACTGTTACCATGTTATTACTGAGCTGTGATGTAAAGTGCTGCCAAGAAACCTCTTACACACCTGTCTCACACATTCAGGTGTGCAGAGGTAAACACTCTCTTCTCAGTATTTTGACGACATTTGGATCAGAAATGTTGGCAGAAGAGCTGGTTTCCTGGATTGAGATCTCAGTGGAGTTTCACCTGAGCCTCATGAGAACTTTGTGACTCTGTGAAAGTGTTGAAAGTGAAGTTTTGCGTCCCTCTGACCGACCTGTCACACATTCAGGTGTGCAGAGACACCTTTTCAGTTCCAATGTTGAATACCCAAAGGTAAAAAGGTAGTGTGTACACACACACACACACACACACACACACACACAGATCTTCAGGACAAAGTTGACTCAATTTCACCAATTTATTTCAGCCATGTCAACAAAACATGCTAACGTTTCCGTCTAGTGGCCTTTTTATTCAATATCTTTGGATGGATCAATCAATGGATTATTTGCCGCTGTAGTTCAGCTCTGTGTGTGTGTGTGTGTGTGTGTGTTGTGTTTTGGTGCTGTTGGGAGTTTGTGCTGAGCAGACACCTGCAGCTCTCTGCTCTGCTGTGACCCAGATGAAGAACAGATTATCTAAATCTCTTTCATCACTGTCCGTCATATTCAACGGCCTTTTTCTGCCGTCAACTCACCGCTGCTGCAGAGCGTCGCCACGGCAACAGACGGCCAATCTCAACCAAATAATTAAATCAATCACCATGGTGACATCCGTACTACCACATTACTGTTCTTTATAAATACTCTTGATAGTAATACTACTGCTATTACCACTACGACCTTACCACTGTACTTTCTACTGTCCTTACTATTCACTAGTATTTCTATCACTCCTACTACAGTTACTATACTCGTACTTTGACCATTTCTACTACTATTGTTACTACTACTCATAACTACTACCCTACTGCCAGCAAACAAGGCTTTGTTGTTTAATTGAACTTCCACAAACCTCTGTGTGCAGTTTCCTGTTCAGAAAAGGTTTATTTTACAAAAGCTGCAACTCAAAACCTCAAAGCATTTAATCCAATCAGGTTCAAACAATCCACAGGCTAATAATAATAATAATAATGATAATAATAATAATCTTTACTTATAGAGCACTTTTTAAAATCCATGCTACAAAGTGCTTCACAAGGGCAACAAAATAAAACAAGTCATAAAATCATCGGGTTTTAAAATAATACATTGTGGGAAAAGGCAAGAAAAGGAAAAGAAAAACATTTTTAAAGGAAATAAAAGTTCAAAGAAAAGTGAAACTCAGGTAAAATCAGGAAGGCGATCACCTACTCATCCGACCTGATTTCCTTGGGCAGATCGATCCAGAGCCTCGACTCGACTGCAAACTCTCCGTCCCCTTTTAGTTTTCAGCCGGGCCTCTAGAACAGACCAAAGACCTCTGCCTGAGGATCTGGAAGTACGCACTAAGAGGTCAGAGATACAGCAGGGAGAGAGGCCATGAAGATCCTTAAAAGTAATAATTTAAATCTTAAAATCTATTCTAAAAACACACTGGGAGTCGGTGTAGAGAGGCTGAAACAGGAGTGATGTGATCATTTCTTGGTTCTGGTTAAAAAGCCAGAACCAAGAAGCGTCCAGTCCAGTTTTCTGTTTGTGTCTCCTTCTTTGCTGTCCTTTATTGCACTTTTTGCATTTAACTGGTTTGCACTATATGTATTATCTACAGTAGCCAGACGTTTGAGATTATTTATGCAACACCTCTTCACTGTGTATTTGTCCGCTGCTGTGTTTCCACGGTGACCACCACTACAGATAGTGATGATGCCGTCGTGCAGGTTTTATCCTTCATGTTGTGTTTTGTCCGTCTGTGTTTCAGGGTGCAGCAGTGGGCGTCTGTGTTCTCTGTTCAGCTTCGAGACTTGACCACCAAATACTCCGGCTCTCTGCTGCTGCAGAAGGTAAATGAAGTCAGAATCATCCAAACACATTCAATCATATGATACACTGTCAGGTCACATCACACTTTAATGTCTGTTCTGTTAAAGAGGTGTGTAATTTACATGTTAGACTGTATATAAAGATGGCCAACTTGTCTCCACTTCCTCCCACTGGACAAAAATTAAGCCAAAATATCCCAGATACTGGTGTCGCCATCTTGCGTTGGTGATGTCATTTGGAGCCTTTGGAGTCTGCGCAGTAGTGATCAGTATCGAGGTCCCGCCCATACAGCCGCCTGAACCAATCACGGCACAACACAAGTTGTCAATCATGACGTCACACCCCCTTTTTATAGCATCAAATAACTAATTAAAACCAAACTGGTCAGAAAAACAAACACTTGAACAAACATCAGCGTGATAAGAACTACCTAAAATGACAGAAACCATCTTTGGGAACATTTTATTTGACGAGTACTTTGATTTTTCTGTTTGGCCCACGTCCCATCCACTAACATGGAGGGGGTGGGGCTTATGACCTATACTGCAGTCAGCCACCAGGGGGCGATCCAGATGTTTTGGCTTTACATTTGGGGAGCTGTCATGTCGGCCATCTTTATATACAGTCTGGGGTGCAGATGCAGACAGTATACATTTTGTTTCAGTTAGTGGTTTCCTACATTTCCCAGAATGCCGGCTGTCAGCCCAAGAAGTTTTAAGCGCCACTGGTTCCTGAAGCAAAAAATCTGAACAGTTTTTGGAATAGACAATGTTGGATGGAGCTCTTCAAGGCTTCGATGGACATGAAACTTTCTCAATCATCGGTACAAAAGATGATAATAATAATAATAATAATAATAATAATAATAATAACTTATATTACATATAAGTTATATAAGTGCTATATAACTTATATAGCACCTTTCAAAACAAAGTTACAAAGTGCTTTACAATAAAAACAGTAATAAAAGCCAATAAAATCCAAAACATAAACTATAAAACAAGATAAAATATTTTACAGATAATAAAAATAAAAAGCCATAAGATGAAAGTGAGTTTCAAGAAGAAATTTAAAAGAGGATTTTTGTTAGAAAATATCTGGTTCTTTGGTAAAAAGTCGAACGTACAAGACATAAAAACCAAAGAAGAGACGCCAACTACAACTCCCAAGGTGCATTTCAGTAACAGTGACAGAGTTTTAAATTTTGTTATCTGCACCAAAGCTAAAGATTACGCTGTTGAGATAATTGATAACACAATCTGCAGCTTAAATGACTTTACTTTCAGATTCTGGGTCAGTTTTGGACACATTCACTCTGAATCGTCTTCTCCATAGCGTCCACAGCCGAGGCTCATGGGTATTGTAGTAATTAGAGCTACCATTCTTCTCAAACTGACGAATCTGAAATAATTAAAATATAGTGGTCTTAACTTAAACCTAGAGGACTGTTACATTATCCGAGAGACTCCTGTGTTTCTATGTTGAGAAACTTTGAGGAAATGTTTAAAAGTTGTCAAAATGCCAGTCAGCATCAGTCAGGAAGAGAAGTGGACTTGTTTCATCGAGCCAGAGAGAAAGAAAGAGAAACCCAAACCCAACTAATGCTGAAGCTTCACGTCAGTTTGGTCTGTTTCCTGCTGCTGTGTGTCTTCTTTGATGGATTTCTTCCCATTCGATTGATGAACGTCTGTACTAAATACAGGCTGTAGAAAGAAGTCAAAACTCCATTGGCTTTTTTGGAAATTATGCAGTTGGAAGAAAATACACCATAATACAAATAAAATACAGCTGCCTTTTCTAGTGTTATAAACAGGATTTTTTGGGGGAGGAATTTCCCTTTAAATATGAAAGCAGGATGAGAGTTTGTTTTGGATTAGAGTCACTATGAGGCCTCAGATGATATGATGTTATTTTTTATTTTTTTTACTGATAAAAGTAAAAGAAACTAATGAAATGCAGCTGAACCTCAAACGAGTTGAAGCAATAGCGTTTGTCTGTCTGTGTGTGTGACGGTGTCAGTCTGTGTCGGTGTGTATTTATGTGTGTTTAGCATGGAGCGTGCACACACACACACACACACACACACACAGAGGGATTATGGTAATGCCCAGATTGAGGACCGAGCCCTCTTTACCGGCGTCAGGATTTGTGGCCTGTTCTGATTTTAGACATTCATCCATTTATCTGTCAGATTTAGATTCATCACATGCAGTCTGCTTCCAAACACACAACCACCTCCTGCAGTCGGAACAAACAACCCAGAAACACGTCTGTAAAGGAAGTACATCCACACAATAACCATGTTAACTATACTATACTTTAATAATAACTTGTGGTTATGTTATTTTTGGACTTTCTGGTTCCCTGTAGTTGTTTTCAAGTGTGTGAGAGAGTCTGAGAGAAGAGCACCGACAAAGCAAAAATACAGAAATCTCTCATGTGAAATAACCAAAACTAGAGACGCCCCAAGCCGATCCGGGCATATTTCAAAATCCTTTACGACAGTCGGGCTCTACAGTGCAGCATTTTACTCGAATGCCAGTGAAAATTAGAGTGTTTGAATTGTTCCTATAAGCAAAGCTCAGTGTACAAAACATTCAGGTTGCAGCGTCTCATCTTAAGCCGCCGCTGACCGTCGCTTTCGCAGGTTAAAATGACAAACTGCGCCGGCAGCAGGTCATATCAGCTGTTGTCTAATTGATAACAGGCCAAAACTAATATTGGCTGTTGTCTGGTTAAAGTGCTCTGTGCAGCCGGTGTCTGTACTCAGCCAAAGATCATCTGTGAGGGAAGAACCTCCACTCTGTAACACCACTGTACAACCAGAGTGTACTGATTGTTCCTGTAGTTCCAACAGAGTGAGACGTCTTCTCTCTAGCTGATCATAATATTAATCTGTTATCAGGACCTTCAGTATTTAGATCGAGTAGCTCATGAAGAATAAGGTGTGTCAGATTTAATATCTACAGCTGTTATTTCAGTGTGTCAGACACATTTAATCAACATTTAGCTAAATATAAGTATCAGATCGGACTCTGAATCAGCAGATATTATTAATATTATATTATTATATATAATAATATAACTGACATCACTTCCAGTTTTGCTATAACACACACACACACACACACACACACACACACACACACACACACACACACACACGAAAACATGCGTGTATTTTAACACACCACCACCAGCTGACTGTGGGCTTTGTTATATTTATGTCAGAGAGACAGAGCTCCTGCGGGGACAGAAGTATGAAGCAGGCCATGTCTGCATATTTCAAATTTAGTCTTAATTTCTTGAGGCTTCAAAACATCCCCTCAGGAACATCAGGGTGGCCCTACATGGACAGTCAATACTGTAAAAAATGTGTATTTCTTCTACAAATATCAGCCAATATCAATCCAAAAATATCTGATTTATCAGCCTGGAAAAATGGTGATCAGAGACCGGAGTCATCCACTGAGGTAACACTGAATGTCTGGCTCTGCTCACGTATTCATCGCCTCAGTTAGTGGGATGCTTGGACTAATTGGAATTAGTGAATGACTTAATGGAGTGTAAATAACCTGACTGGGCTGTCCCTCCTCGCTCTCAGCTGGCTGATCCACCTTGAGCTTCTTGATCCTGAGAAAGTGACCTGATTACCTCAGAGAGCCTCGCTGCAAAAAACCAAAACACATATCTCCACATCACAGCAGCTGATTTAATCTGAGAGGGAGTCTCTCAGTCTGAATTATCTGTTCCAAACAAACCAATCTGCCAACAGCATTAGATCAGTTTAACCGTTTCACCTGTTTCAATCGCTGCATGGAAACATCCCGAAATAAAGCAGATCAAATCCAGATTACTGCCTGGATTGAAAAAGATTTAAAAAGTAACTTAATTTATGCTTTAAACAAGAGATATTACTTCATAACTCGTCGGCAAATCATATTCTGATTCCAATACTCAGTGAGTTTGTCTGTATTTATTAAAGATCTTTATTCTTTATTTGGATCCACATCAGCTTCCACAAAGTGGTTGCTAGTCTTCCTCGGGTCCTCTCAATAACATTAAAACCATTTAAAATCACACGGTACCAATAAAACAAGAAAAGGCCAAACAAGCCAAATATAAGTAAGTAGTAAGTCAGGTTTATTTAGTATAGCACCTTTCACAGAGCAAGATCACAAAGTGCTTCACAAAAGTACAATTGTTAAAAATAAGACCTTAAAAACACACAAAACATGACAAACACCCATATAAAGACCAGTGATCATGTTGGATGGAAGACAAGTGACATCTGGTTCTCTGGGGAAGATGTTACACTATATTTCCAAAAGGCCACATTGACTCAACCAGTTGTGCATTTATTTATTTATAGAGTTCTGCAGGAACGAGTCCTAAAACCCTGAAATGAGTTAGCATGTTAGCATGTTAGCTCTTCCTGTTCCCTCGTCTGGAAGTCAGTGGGGTTCTTGAATGGGTTTTTGGTTCGATGCCTGAAATAAGGTCTGTGGTCCGCCTTTACAGCCTCGTTGGGTTTATACTGCAAACTGTTCTAACTCAAACTTTCCCAAAGGCTTTTGTAGAAGAGGTCAGCGCTGGAAGCTAAGTGGTGGAGACGCTGAAGTCATGTGACCGTGGTGTAGCTGGTTTATAGCCTAACATTAGCTTTTTACTTCTGGAGATTGCATTTACGCTTCAGAAATCATAAAAGTGGTGTTCATGTGTGAAGATTATCTTGCTGAACAAAACGTGTCAGTATCATAAACTGTTGTTTGCCACAGAGCTTATTTTCTGCAATAATCCAAAAGCCAATGGAAAAATCCCATTGGCTTTTTGTGGAGGGAACCAGGGCGACGCTAACTTCCGGGTTGGACTACAGAAATACCTGCAGCACTCTATTTGGATCCACTTTAGCTGATAGCAGCGCAGCAGCTACTCTTCCTGGGAAGTTCTGGCATCCTTGAAGCTAGCAAAAATCAAAATCTATTTTTGTTTCCCTTTGTTAGAAACTGAAAGATGTTGAGTCCATCGTGAAGATTGTGGAGCTGGACGGAAGCGACTTGGTGAAGGATTATTCTGATGAAATCGAACGGATGTTGGGAAGCAAGATGAAGTCCGTGAAGGTGAGGACATCCTGAATGTGTTGTACAGGATGGGACGCTGCTTAGACCAGGGCGGTGTATCAGCTGCTAATATAAAAAACTTCCATGAAGTTGGGGGACTCACAAAGAATGGTCAAAGTCGAAGCAGCAGAGGCGGAGATATCCTGTCTTTTAGTGTCTAGTATGTCCAGAAACACTGGATCCTACATTTCCCAGAATGCAAATCACTAGTGTCATTTTAGTCCCTTTGTGTTTAATAAACACCCACGTCTTTCAAACTAAACGTGTGCAGTTTGTAAAATAGACTTTCTGTTATAAATGTGTAGTCTCCACGCCCAATCTGAGATAACCCTGATGACATCACTATGACATCATTAGGGTTATTTCTCCAGAGCCACAGAAGACATAAGTCAAATTATTTTCTCTTTTCTAATGTCTGTCCTTATTTATTTATATATTTATTTTAAGATTTGTATTTAGTTGTGTTTTATTATAATTATTTAATTTTCAACTTATTTAGAATATTTATTTGTCCCTCATTGTATTGATTTATTTTGTTTTCATCCCTTATTTTTTAATATTTATATCTTATTTTTCGTCATTATCAGCTCTCCTGTTTTGTGTTGTGTACTTGTTTGTGTCTGACGTAATATGTACAGTTTTTGTTGAATAAAATTGAGAAAAAAAAGACGTTATACAAGTGTTTTCACAGGCTGAGTACAACTAACCGTAACTAGTGATGAACTGACTTTAATGTGTAGAATCGGTGAAGTGACTACGACAACATCCAAAAAGGCTGAAACGACTGCGTTAAAGGATGTTAACAGTCCACACAGGCAGATTATCCTTCACATGGAACATAATGCACTCTGTTCAACTCATTATGACTTTAGTTTTCCATCTTTCTTCTTGTCTGTTTCTTTTCTCAGAGGTTAGCGGAGTCTGCAGAGGATGCTGACCTGTACCATGAATTCAACACTTCGTTAACGGTTTGTGCGCTTATTTTGTCCTGATAACTAACCAGCTGATTTTTAAAGGGCAGTTCCAGCTGTTCGTGTTTATTTTAGAGTTCAGGCAAGTTTTTACTCCACACTGAAACCTGCAGAGAAAAACCTGCAAAAGGTAGATAATCCATCACAGGTTTAATTGGTCTAAGCTGTTATTTGTCAGCCTCAGGTGTACTTTGGCTTTATGCGTAATGCTAACGTTAGCATGCTAACTGTGCCAGTCTGCAGCAGAGTGAAGCTTTAAAGCTTCAGCTGACACCTGAATTTAGGTTAGAGGTCAAACTTCACTGATCCTGTGAGGAAACTGGGTCGACTGCAGCGAAGAAACTACACACAGAAAAATAAAAACGGAGAGAATATACTGTAACACACGAAGGTCCTATTAATGTAGAGTGAAGTATAGTATTCAGTTAAGCTGCAGTAAAGTTTACAGTAGACTTTACTCATTAATTCAGACCAGTTCTGTGTCTCACATTATTCATCTGATTTTTAAAACAACAGACTATGAGCTGCTCATGATAGCATGTTGAAAATCAGCCACTTCGTTTATTTATTGCAGTGTTAGGCTATGCTGGGAAAGCTAACCTTTTTTAATATTATCAGTAATAATAATATGAGAATTTAGTGTCTATTCTGCATCATGAAAATACATCAAACGGTAATAATACGTTTAAACTTGAGATGAGAACAAAAAGATTATAAATAAAGTAGAGTATAGTACATAAAAAGGATTTTAGGTGAAATAACACAGTAGAGCTGACAGGAGTATATTTCCATTGATAAACATTCAAAAGGTCCTTTTTTTCAAATTCCAATAAAACAGCAACAAGTTCCCATTTGTCAAAATTAAAAACTAAACAATCCTCACACTGAAAAATCTCCCCAAATGTAAAAAAACAAGTAACTTTCATTTTTATATTTTTCCCACCAGTTTTAACAATTTCAGAATTTTAGAGTAATTTAACAAAATATAAATAAAAAGACTTTTTAACAGCTGAATATTAAGTGAATTTATTCAAGTGAAAGGTGCCTCTAATTTCTTATTTTCTACAGTAAAACCAAGAGAAAGCAGAATTTTGAAATATAATTTTTCATTTGGCTGTCTATCCAGTAAAAAATATTAAAAAAGTTAATTAATCTGAATTATTTTAATCCCTACTATGCTTTATAAATCTCCCGTTATTTGGCTTAATGTGGTTGGATGTCGTTTATTAATTTTAATTTTGCAGAGACACCTTGTTGTAATGTCTTCAGGTTATTTAAGGTGGTTTATTGTGACACTGGTTGGTTGAGGTTAGATATTAACTCTTCTGTCGAGGTCCAGATCTATTAGAGAACAGCTGGAGTTTTCATAACGGTCCCTCTAAAAGCCAGAATCTTATTCTGAAAGGATAAGCTCTTCATGTCCTCTTCCTGTCTTCCTCTCAGTTTGATTACTACAACTCCATGCTGATCAACACGGTGGACGAGGACGGGAACAACGTGGAGCTGGGCGGCGAGTTTCCCCTGGAGGAGAACGAACACTTCAACAAACTGCTGGTGAACACGCAGCAGAGCGCCATCCAGGTTCCCACCAACGTCTACAACAAAGGTCAGAGGTCGTCCTCTACGTCAGGTTCCTGTGAGGTTTAGCTTTGCCCTCGGGTCTGAGTCGGGATGTTTCTGTCCTCTGTGTGCAGATCCCAACATCCTCAACGCCATCTACAACTCTGAGGCGTTAAACGACGTCTTCATCAGTAACTTCCAGAAGGATCCGACACTCACCTGGCAGTACTTCGGCAGCTCCACCGGTTTCTTCAGAATCTACCCCGGTGAGTTTAATCTCTGGAGTCAGCTGATTTTTGTTTGTACTGTAAATTGAAAGTCCAACATGCGTTAAATTGCATGTTTTTTTCTGCCACAGCATGTATAACAGCTCTGTACATCACAGAGTTCTTCTCCTTTGAGAAAAAAATTAGAAACCAAAAGGGAGAAATGAACATTTATTTTTGTTTTTAATGATGGCGCCCCCTGTCTTTGCATTAACCAATCAGAACACTGTTGGTTCTCAGTGTATGTGGATGAGAACAGCCAATCAAATTGTTTTAAACCGCATTTGCATGAAGCGTTAATGACACCAAAACAAAATAAAACTCTATTCATGAAACTGCAGTATATTTCTAATTTACAGTCTCGACATAATCTGAAATGTTCAGTTTGGTAGATGTTGGATCTCTGCGTTTCCAGGTTAAATGTGGTCAATAATATGGTAAATGTAAATGTGCTGTGAAATGACTCCATGTGTCTCCGTCAGGTATTAAATGGACTCCGGACTCCAACGGTGTGGCAGCTTTTGACTGCAGGAACAGAAACTGGTGAGTTCAGTCCACCAACAAGTTCTCAGATCTGAACGATAAAGTGGCCACGCTGTCGGTCGATCCACCGCTTTGGTCCAGACGGAAATATTTAATATATTATTAAACGGATAATATTATTATTGGACGGATTGCCATGAAATTTAAAATCTCCTGACTTTTCCTCGAGCGCCACCATGAGGTTGACATTTTTGTTCTTTAGTGACGTGTCTCAATAACTATTGGACGGATTGCCGTGATATTTGGCACACACCTTCATGTTCCCCTCAAGGTGAACTGTAATAACTCTGATTGACTTTTCCTGTAGCGTCATCTTCAGGTCAAAATTTCAATGCGTCCAATACTTTGATTTATGACCAAATCCCATCAGCCTCAGCTGGACTTTGTGTTTACTGCTAATTAGCTAATGTTAGCATGCTAACACACATCCTGAACATGGTAAACATTATACCAGCTAATCAACAGCATGTTAGCATGCCAACGTTAGCATTTAGCTCAAAGCACAGCTATGCCTGAGTACAGCCCATGGATGCATTATAAGAATTGGACGCCACCGCTCAGCCTTGCTTCCAGTTTTTCCCAGTGGTCACTCACGGTATTGCAGCGAAAAATTCCCCTGCGTCCCAAAAAGCATTTTCCCCATAGACCTCCATTATAAAAGAGACGTCTGTTAAACTGTTGACAGGACGCCTCCAACTGCAAACAAGGTCGATTATGACTCTTAAGAATCTTTGATCCATGGAGGTTTTATATTTTTAAAACTTTCTTCGAGCCGAGAAAATAGATTTAAAAATCTGCAACATCATCACAATGTAAAGTCTATGGGCTGAGCGGGAACTCGCGGGCGGGGCCAGAAACACTATTGTGCATATTCAGTGGGCTGCAAACCCCAGAAGATAGAAACTTTTTTTGGCGTATGCGCCAGGCGAGCAATTCTTATTGGACTGAATATCCATCTTTGGGTCCAGTATCCAGTTCTTATAATAGATCCATGGTGCAGCCTCGCAGAGCTGCTCGCACGGCTATAGACTCTCTTTCTACAGTCGGACTGACAAATAAAGAAGAAACTTGAAACGAGTTATATGTTTTATACGCCGACTGTCAGCCACGACCATGCTACTTCCTCCTTTACCTCTGACATTAAACTTTTATTATTCGCTCGACCACGAGGTCAGAAATAGGTCATTTTAAACAACCAATGACGTGTTCTGCTGGATTTAAATGAAGCTGGTGAAGATTTCAGCTTAGACGTCGTGTTGGAAGGGACCCACTGAACTAGGTTTGTTTACAGATATAAATTACATTCAATACTTATCTGCTGTGCTGTAAACACTGAGACAGATGGGCTGCTAAGTTTAGTCTGTTGATAAAGGCGTCAACTCGCCAGCAGAACTGGAAACAGGAACATAAAGTCCAGCAACAAAAGAGGCTGGAAGCAACAAGATGATACTGTGAATTTTGTCTGTTTATATTTACAATATATTTTAGTGCCTTCAGTCTGCTTCTCACAGCTCCCAACACTAAAGCAGCTTCAGTTTGGGAATTATGGACATGAAGTTTTTCCTCTTTAGAAATACAGTATTTACCATTCTCTGTTTGTTGACCCTCAGCGAGTTAAAATAGACTTATCTTTTTGCTACTGCTGCTGAAGATCTTCACTGTCAACAACAATCACAGTGAAGCAGTTGCTGGCAATGAAATATTTAGTTCTCGGTCGACCTCTAACGTGCTCTTACTGATATGTACAAAAAGTCACGTAAGTAAAATCTGATTACAATCTAAGACATAAAATAGTGCAGCAGCTAAAATATAGGAATAAAATATAATAATATAATACTGTGGTAGATAAGTGTAGAATAATAGTAACATGTATGAACTGCAATGTCAACAGGTTGTAGACAGGTATGCACATAAATATATGTACTGAGGTGTAAACAGCAGGTAACCAGGTAAGTAAGCAGGTGGAGCCAGTGCAGTAGAATATGTATGTACAGTACCAGTAAGTATAGTATAAGTATGGCAGTAGTATAAGGTAGTATAAAGTGTAAACGTCTCTGAAATCATGATGTCAAATGCAGAAAAAAAAGAGGAACATGATCGCAGGTAAACTCGCAGAAACACCAACTGAAAGACACTTAACAGGATGTTTTATACAAACTACAGCCTCCAAAATGACCATCAAGTTGAGTCAACACCTCTGACAGTAAAAACCCGACTTCACTGAACTGATGTTGTAAAGTGTCTCTGTTATTTTGTCCACCCTCTGTCTGTTTAACAACAGAAATGAATACAATCCAGAGAGGGAGAAAATCCCTGCGCTGAGCTTCAGTCAGTCTGAGGCGGCTCGTACTGCTGCTGGTGTGTCGGCTGAGTCCTGATCCTCTGGAAAAGACGATAAGCTGCTCCTTAGCCGGCTCACTGCGGCCCACATGGCACCATATGTGGCTGTTCATGCATTTCTAAATAATACCAGAGAGCTGCATATGTCCCCGAACGCCTCGTCATGCTGCATTACTGCGGCTGAGCTGGAAAAGCTGCTGCATGCATCTGCAACTCAGAGTGACTCGTTTTGACTTGTTTCTATCAATAATGTGGAGTAACAGGACACATTGTCACATCTGATCACCTACAACCAACAAAAGGCAGATTTTCTATCGTTAAGAAAGAAATCAAGGTTTGGTTCTTTAAATAATATATTAAGAGCTGTAGATGTCAGACACGTATTCACTCCTGTATATATGGAGCGACGCCTGCGAGCTCGTTCAGGCAGTCAACTCGAGCTGCGCTGCTATAAACACACGTGACATACCTCACTCTCCACAACCATCTACCAAACACATCCTCCCAAACTGGCGGTATATTTAAACTGCAAAAATGTCCCATCTCTCTGCCTGTCTATGCCACTGCTGCCCTGCATCAGTGCTGCTGCCTGTTCTCTCAGCCCCACCACCACCACCCCAGCATCCACCTGCAGGCTCCCGCTGGGTGTTTAAGATATTTGCTCATGTCATCACTCCCCAATATCTCATGTAAACATATCTGCGGGGGGTGACGAGGTTGGAGCCTAGACGCCAAACTCTGTTCTGCCGCTATAATAAACATTTCAGATGTGAGTTGTCTGACTGAAATGACCATATGTGGTCGAGTGTGTGACACATTTTCCACTCCAGCTCAGTGGATTTGAAATGAAACTGAAAATTAAAGTTCATAATGTTTAATACACTTGGTTTGTTTGTTCATTGTGCGAAACGTTCTTGTGCACCAGTTTTAATATTAAAAAAGACAGTTTTTATTCCATAGTGACATTATTTATCTCGGTGACAGCTGCCGAGCTGAGAGGCTGGCAGCGTGTGATTGGTTGAGGGGCGAGGGGGGGTGAGGACCAGCGACACCACCACTGTAATGAACAGTGACATAATGAAGAAAACAATTTAAATATTATATATATCTGTTTTTATTTATTGAATAACGACTCGTGTTTGATATTGTAAGGGACGTCTCTGCCAATATTCACTCTGTTTAATAAATTGTAACAAACTGGCTCAACGTATGTGACAAAGACGAGAGGCAAGTCAGATCAGAGTGCCAATTAATGATTTTATTAGAAATAAACAAACAGAACTATTTATAAGGAAGGCATGAGGTGTGGAAAGTAAGAGCATCAGTAGTGAGTGGAATGTATGGGTGAGTGAAGAATATATGTTTGTGCGAGTGTTGTAAGCAGCAAAATGGAAAACCAAACCAAAACCTGGACAGCATAGATCCTAGTAGAGAGAGGGAGAGACAATGACACCAGGCAGGTAATATAGCCTTGGTGAAGACCCACACAGGTGCCACGTCATCACCCCAACAACCCTCTGACTGCAAGCTGCTGCAGGAAGAGAGCAATCAGCTGCAGGCAGAAAGGGGAGGGGTCGTAACAAAATGCAAGAAAAAGTGTAATATGAATAAATGTTATGCTGTTATGAATAAATAAAAAGTGTCCATCCTCCCGTGTTCAGGTACATCCAGGCAGCCACGTCTCCGAAAGACATCATCATCATGGTGGACATCAGCGGCAGCATGAAGGGGCTGAAGATGACCATCGCCAAACACACCATCAACACCATCCTGGACACCCTGGGAGAGAACGACTTCGTCAACGTCATCGCAGTGAGGAAAAAAACTCATATTTCAACGACCAAACACAGTGTCACATTACAGCAGTGGTGGAGGAAGTATTCAGATCATTTACTGCAGTAAAAGTACTAATACCGCACTGTGAAAATACTCAGTGATAATCAGGAAAATGTAGTTAAAGTAGTAAATGTCCCCTGTGCCTGTTGTACTATTATATCTGATAGATGATTATTCCTCATCATTCATGTAAAAGCAGGATTTTACTGTTGGAGTTGGTTGAGTTGGTTAATCCATTTATTTATTTACAAGTTTATTTGACAGGGATCACGTAAAATAAACATACATTTCAGTACTTGAAATCTGATGTATTATACAGAGATTTAGCTAAAAGCTCATTCAGTCGCCGGGCACAGACAGCATGCACATTACATACAACAAGCATTATAAAATACTGTGTAGTATGTACATCGTCACAGGATGCACATGGTATTTACAGAACAGCTGTGGTCGATTGATTGGTTTGTAAACACTTGTGAAAATAGTGAGAAATGGCGTCACAATGATCCAGAGCCCAAAGTGACTCCTTCACAACCGACAGTCCAAACCTCAACATCATTAACAACATTAACATTATTAACATCATTCAGAGGAAAAGCAGCAAATCTTCACATTAAGTGAAGCTGGAATCAGAAAAAATGACTTAAAGGATCATTTCAATCAACTGATTGATTAATGGACTGATCGTTTCAGCTGTACTTGTATAAACTGTTGGGGTTTAATATATAACAAAACATTTGTGTTCAAAAATCTCAATTTGTAAAGTAACTAAAGCTGTCAGGTAAATGTAGTGAAATAAAAAGTACAAGATTTCCCTCTGAGGTGTGGTGGAGCAGAAGTATAAAGGAAATACTCAAGTACTGCTGTGTGTGTGTGTGTGTGTGTGTGTGTGTGTGTCCTCCTGTGTGCAGTACACTGACTACGTCAGCTACGTGGAGCCGTGCTTCAAAGGCACTCTGGTCCAGGCCGACTTGGACAACAGAGAGGTAAGACCATTATGTGCTTCATGGAGGCTTAAAGAGCTGACGAGGCGTCTTAGCACACACACACACACACAGAGGAATACCCTCAGCGTCACTGTCAGATCAACCTCTTGGCCTACTTCTTGTCGCACCACAACAAGTGCTGGACCTGGAACTCTGTGTGTGTCTGTGTGTGTGTTTTTGTACAGTACTTTTATTTTTGTGAGGACCAACATGAGTGTGAGACCTTTAGAGAGAGGACATTTTGTGTCCAGTCCTAATGTCTGTAAAGGGTTAAGACTTGGGTTTAAGGTTTCTGCTGAAGAAAAGTCCCAATAAAAACCGTCCCAGTAACCAGGACGTTGTTTCTGGACAGACGCACTGATGTTGAATGTTACAAATTATATTTTTCAGTTCTTTGAACCACAAATGAAATTCTAATAATTCATCTTCATTGCAAAAGCATAGCAAAAGTTTCAGAGACAAATATCTTAAAACCGTCTTCATGTCATTACAATACCATCTGATGATGTAGGACATCTCTCTCTCTCTCTCTCTCTCTGTCTCTCTCTCTCTCTCTCTCT
>VMKM01002886.1:0-54152 GCA_008360985.2 Macquaria ambigua
CCTTCCTTGGACCACTTTTGGTAGATACTGACCACTGCAGACCGGGAACACCCCACAAGAGCTGCAGTTTTGGAGATGCTCTGACCCAGTCTTCTAGCCATCACAATTTGGCCCTTGTCAAAGTCGCTGACATCCTTACGCTTCCCAATTTTTCCTGCTTCCATCACATCAACTTCGAGGACAAAACTGTTCACTTGCTGCCTAATATATCCCACCCACTGACAGGTGCCATTGTAACGAGATAATCAATGTTCTTCACTTCACCTGTCAGTGGTCATAATGTTATGGCTGATCGGTGTATGCTTTCCTGGCTAACATTAGGATATTCAATAAAGTGAATGTAAATGTGGCATTAATATTCCATCATCCACCTTTGAGACATCTTCATAATAGAGGTCTATATAAATAACCTGAACCACAAATATGCATGTCACATAACCAATCTGCATGAGAAAAAAAAAGCTGCGCTTTGCCTTGAGGACTTTTATTTCAGACTGTGTTCATATTGTGTATATATTTTGTCTGCATTTGAAGGACCATATTATCCTTTTTTTTCCTTCTTGTTTTTCACGTTATAAGTAGAATTGCTAAAGTAATGTTGCCTGTTTTTGACTGTGCAGCCTTCTTGTTTGAATAAAACTTTAATAGAATTGTCAATGGACGAAACCGAGTTTATGTTTAATGTGAACACTGGTGTCGTGTCAGGTCGATTGAGCCGTACAGCGTCAGCATTAAAGTCTTACATTTAGACCATATTATGCATGCTGACTGAAACATGTAGCGTGACATAACACAAACAACAAGATGAATAAAAACATACAGTATCTGGCTAGCTTTAGCGGCACCAGGGGAGATGCAAGGGGAGCCAAAGTGGGGGAGTTCATCCATGTACGTATGTGTAACAATTTGAAACTTTCCTATCCACCGTTTTAACCCAAATATAAAACCTGAACCGCCAACATCAAGAGAAATCCAGGCTGGCCAACGCCACAGGAGGCCTACCCCCTAGAGTGGCTACCACCACCACTGACCTCACATAAGAGGCTTTCATGTCACTTGGGTGGATGCGGGTGAGTCATACCTGTTCCCCACCGACCAGGGAAACAGAGCTTACTTAAGTCATGGGCACGTTAGGTACGTAGGCCCAGTAGCCTGTTTTCATTGCATAATTTTGTATTCCTAGTTTACACAAGACGACTTTCATATTGTCAAGTGTATGCAAGGAAATATAGAAGAAATAAGACCTCCACAGGTAATACTTGGCAAATGTGTGGTGTGACAGGGGCTAGTTACAAGGTTTTCTATTTTAGTGGCTGCACACTGACCAGTTGGGCCATTAAAGGGTAAATCAACAGTAAATCACAGACGGCGGGTGTTTTCTTTTTGACAGCTGATGGAGAGAAAAAAAACATCTGCTTTAGAATTACTGATAGATCCTCTCCAACTGCAACTCGAGCAGGACTCTGGACAGCTTTGATTCTTCAAACTTTGTTTCCTTTCAGCTTCACGCCTTTGAAAATATCATTAAGGCCAATCAATTGTGCAGCATAGTGGCACGCACAAAGACACCACAAACTCTGGCAAGCTATTACCTGCTCATCCACCCACGTTGTCTGTCTTATCACTTCTTCCTGCGGACGGCAACGCGAGGGGAAGACCAAATGACATTTTAGAATACAGATTAATGAGCACAGCAGTGTCGAAAGAAGTGAAGACGCGCGACAGAGGTCAAGCATGTAATGAGTGACCTCAAATTCAGTGGTATCCAAAAGGTAAAGCAGTGTGCGTGCGTGTGTGGGCGTTCCAAGTAGCCTGTCACTTTAAAAAGCCTTGAAACTTTATTTACCATCTGCCATGTTTTTCAGTAGGCACTGACTTATGATTTAATGTCAGCTGTTAGTGTTTGGCTCAGTGTTTTTATAGCTGTAATTTAATGACTGATATGCAGAATGTACAATACATTTTTATTACTAAAATTTGCTCGGACCTTTATTGAAATATAAGATCTTTACAGCGCACGTGGGATCACTGACACTTAACCAGAATAGACAGTTTTGTGCAGGTTTCTTATTTCACTGAAAGACAAATATTCTCTGATCAGCTTCTTCTTGTTGTTTGAAGTGAAATCAGCTGGTATATGAATGTGTTAAGAGCTTTTTGTGTTGAATTACTCTTCTAGTGTAAAAAAAAATATATTATTAACTTTATAGTGCCTATACACAATGTCATTGAGCCTCTGAGCCTGACAATCCACAGATTTGGACTTTAATTAAAGTGGGTTTTGAAGTAGCTCTTCCTGTGTGTTTGTGATTGTCCGTGTGAACGGTTATGGCTGATAATGGCCTAAGCTGGAGTGAAAAGGGCAGCCAGTGATATTCTGATTTTAACATTCTTCTCCAACCTTGTGTCTGAATCATTGTTTCCTCAGATAGTCAGCTCTAGCAGAGAACACTGCCTTCACAGCTCCAGAAAAACGGGCCCCGCCTCCACCTGTACCCAGTGTAGGGACGATCCGAGAGCCTTCTCTGGGGTACACGGGAAGACGAGAGACAGCCCAGTTGTGCTTGGGAGTCTGCTCCCTCTTCTAACTGTAATAAGAAAGATACTCTGTAGAGCAGGATGAAAATAGACACGTGCTAGACAGGGAAGACTTTAATCTTTTCCTCTCTCCCTCTTCCCTCACTCCTTCTGCCACTGTCACACAGCCGAACAGCATCTTGGGGTATAGGAGTATGGGATTTGAAAACCTATATCTGCTCTGCGAGACAGAACTGGATCCCGCTCTTCTTTTGTGTTTCGCTGCAGTCATAAATTTTGCATGTGGGAGTGCGGGGAGCGCTGCTTACTGAGCGAGCCTCGGCAGGCTGCGTGCTGAGCCAAGAGAGGACGGCTGGGGCTGCTATTAAATAGCACCACAGTGGTTCTCGGGCCGCTCAGGGGGAAGAAGGCATTTCTGTGGGAGGCGATTGGTGTGCGGCGAGGAGAGTGACCACGTGCAATCTGTTCAGCACAGCGGCGCTGGAGGTGCAAGCCAAAGCCTTGTTTGGTATTCAAAGCAGCGGGCTTTAATGCATTGATCCATGAAGGGACGGGCTGCACAGACAGAGTAGCACATGACTATAAATCCACAGCCAGCAAGCTATTAGGTGGTAATAACACTGACCAAAGAGGTGCATATGTCTACATACAAAGAAACTCTGCACAGGATGTGTGTTTGTATTCTTATCCTTAAACACGGGTACAAACACAAGCGCAACATGCATGCATAAACATGTCCTACTGCAACACAAACATGCACCCACACTCAAGAGCCAGGGGATAAGGATGTCTCTTGTTTTCATAGTGGGGGGCTCTCATTTGTGCTGCTGTAAAATTAAATACCTCGTTGTGTGTGACTGTGTTAAAGATTCATGAGAAAAACTGCCTTCCACTGCTTTCTATGCTGGTTCCAACTGACATCCCTCCCACACAATCTCTCTTTTTGCTACCATCTCACACACACTGCCCATAATCAAAGCTCTTCATGCACACACACACACACACACACACACACACACACACGCATGCACGCAGGCGTGTGTGCTGCTGTCCACCTTTCAAAAACAGAAGAAAGACGAGAGAGGGAGAGGTGAGAGAAGAAGGTCATAATATTCTGTGTGATCCTGCCTTCAAATCTTTGCCCTCCCTTCCTCCAGCCACCCACAGGATCATGGGAAATAAATGACGGCTCTTCCCTTTGCTATGGTTTACACATGATCGAAGGCGATGTCAACCCTTGGGCTGGTGAGGGGAGAGTTTGGTGGTCCATGGATTAGTGTGCCGGGCTGGGTGTTTTAGTTTATGAGCGGCTGGGAAAAACGCCCCATTTTTTGGCCACAAATTACCTCCTGGCGTCCCCTCTCCTCCCACCCATGCCGGCCTGGCTGGATTTATTGCACCTGGCTTGCACCTGACACAAAGAATTTACTTAGGAGGGCTCAGTTTCTCTGTCTGGCTCAGTTGAAAAAAGGTTTGAGTGTAACTGTGTGTGTGGACAAAGAGAAAGACATACAGTAGACAGACAACACATGTGAAAGCACATGTATACTTCAGATTCATGTGCTGCAATTCATGTAGTCAAAGACACATAGGCTCTATTCACAGCTGCTTTTATGTTACCATATGTGCTGCCTGGATGCAAACAATCCAATTATGCTCTTTGTATTTACACGCAGGACTTGTGGTGTTCTTGTATTGTGCTTTCTGCCTGCGCTGAGACCATTTTTCAACTTTGCAAAGCACCGAGCAGGAACGGAGGTGGAGAGAATAACAAATAAACATGGTGTGTATGGATGTGTCACAAAGACATGACACTGTCAGGTCCTACTTCATTGTGACAGGTCTGTGTGAGAGTAAGTGCAAACAGGACAATGCATACTGCATTTTAAATCAGCCAATTGACATGCACAGGATTAGTGAAGCAGCATAGAAGCCGTACATATGAAATTGCAGAGATTGGCTGAATTTCTCCCATAACCTGCTCACTAATATAGTTTAGTATATAGTTCCCACCGTACTGTAGCTAATGATGCTTGTTGCTGTGGACACCACTCAATGTATTACATTTAAAAGCCTTATTTGTTACCTCTTCAGATTGAAGCAGATTCTTCACATTACAGTGACAACAATGGGGAGGCAGCTGCAGTGTATGAAGCAAGCAATGACAGAATAACTTGTCAGCAAGGTAAATTAATTGTTTTCTGTATAGGCATGCATCAGTGCTGGGAAATGGGACATGCCACTGTCCTATTTCCCAGCACTGACACACGCCAAGTCTCCAGTAAATCAGCAGTTTTATTACATTTGCTCCCTGGATCAACATGTACCAGCTTCTGCACCTTGACTTCTTCTGTTTTTATGACGCGTCCAGTGTGTGCAAATGGCACGCATCAAATGGCGAGACACTCCCTCTACGTGGCCGGTGCCTGCTGGGTATGTCCAGATACAGATCTATGTCTTGTTTTGTCTTATTTAGTTTTTTTTTCCTGATAGACACATGAATGTTGAGTTGGTGTAACATTTTGTGAAAACGTCTATTATTCAGCCTCTGTTCTCCACTTTGAAGACTTGTCTGTTATGATCTGTCTATAGGATGCAGTGAAGTAAATTGTCATTATAGTATAGTGACAAAGTTGAGTTTACCTGAATTGAATTAAATGACATCTTGAATCCTGGTGTGGCACTTCTCACAACTGTGACCATGCTCTCATTTCATTATCAGGAACAGAATGGCACATACCGGACTGACACATCAGTTGCTATTTCCACGTGATACATTGCACAAGCTAATACATGACTTTCAAATTGTTCTTCCAATTACAATTACAGCATTTTGCACAGGGGCATGTGTATGATAAAATGCTGCAGGCAATTTGCAGTGACCTGAATAGCATTTTGTGCATTGCAGGAGCAATCACCCACATACACACAAATGCCATGAAGAGAGGTGATGATCCCACAGGTGTCTCTGTGCTATCTTCTCCATTGTCAGCAGACAGGCTCTGCTCCATTGCTTTTTGTCACGCACACTGACCCTCTTTGTCTTCCCCTAAGCCTCACACTCAGCCCTGATCCTCTGGACACACTAAAAGGCTACAGTATGTTTGTCTCACCCTCTCTTTCTTTCTTTCTTTCTGTCAGACAGACATCCACACACATGTAAAGAGCTTTCTCAAAGTAGGGTCTCCTTAATCAACAGGTTGCACAGCTTCTAACAGGTGAAATGAAAATTACAAGCAAATTTAGAAAAGTTAGACTCACTCTGTGTTTATGCACAGATTGTGTCAAAGCCTGGTAAAAGTAGAAAGTGACAAAACATGTTTGGAGCTTGTTATAGTATAGTATGTGTGTCATTTGTAAGTATTTTATTTTTTGAGCATCTCTTCTAACAATAAAGTGTTTTTAATGTTAGAAGAGACGCTCCTCCATGCTGAGGTGAGGGGAGGTGATAACAAATGGATAAAAGTCCTAATGAAAATGGGAAAAAATACGAGAGCTGCACCTTCTTCATTGCTCCCAGTATGTTTATTAAAACTCTTCTTTCACTCTATGAACGCACTGGGAGTGGAGAAGTCTGTGTGACACAGCGGCAGCTTTCTTTCAGCACCCGAAACTATGCTACCTTCAATCAAACGGCACAAAAGCAGACAGTAAAAAGGATAAAGTCAGAGATGGAAATCCATTCTCCATTCACTATGCACAGCCTGTAGACAGGGGAGGTGCTTGACTTCAGTTCAAGGATTCTCTGCAGACGTTTTGTGAGTAGTTGCTCCATTTATTTCCATCCATAATCCTCATCTTTCTATTAGGAGTAACAATTTATTAAGATTAGATTAAACTTTAATGATCCCTGTCGGGAAAATGGGTCGATGCGCTGGCAAAAACTAGTGACAGAGAGAGAATACACTGAATATTATACATGAAAAAAAAAAGCACATTGAAAATAATCAAACAAACAGAACATTTAAGTTAAGAAACTATGTTTGATTCTATGGCTGAAACTTGTGGCACTAGACAACTGAGTTTGAATTATGTGCACTGAATTTGGGTGTGTTTCTAGAAAATACATGATTCTAAATTTAAAAAAATGACAATTTTGGTACATTTTACATTGTTGAAATTCAGTTTCTAGAGATACAGGTTTTATTTTAGGTTACCTTGCTTCAAAAATCACTTATCAAGTAGTTCAACCTTTCATATAAAGTCATGACTTTAAATACAAAAAGCCCTCCTAGCTAACAAGCTTGCTAACTGCTTGTTGACTGTTGTTAGCACAATAGTGCTATGTTGCTAACGGACAATAAGTTCACAAAGTTTATTCAAAAAACATATTTGTCCCATAGATTCCTGTCTCAGAACTGTCTGAAAACCATTCCTCTCCTGAAGAGCAGTTTATACTCCAACAAAAGAGGCTAAATATAAGTGGATGTTACAACACAGCTAATGAGCAACGTAACTTCCTCCATTTTAGACTATCCGGCTGTTCGTTCTCTCAAAGGTCAGCACTGTCAAAATGGTTTGCAATTGGTCAACAATGCTAATTCCCGAGTCAAAGTTTACAAAAAATGTACTTTGCCCTTGCGAGTGAATCGACTAATCGCTGCTAAATCTTTTAATTCTGTTGTGAGCAGGCCTTAATGATAGGAAGAATTGCAAAATGTTATCAGTATTAAGATGAAAAAAAAAAAGTGATGCAAAAACAACTATTAAGCAAATAGTACACAGAAAGACATAAGACAGACTTCATCAATCATATCTATCAATCTGCACCCATCTGTCCCTCCAGCACCCTCCACTTACAAACCTCTTCAGTGCCAGCTCATCCCTATCACACGGCTCCATCAGACGTCTGCCACCGCTCGAGCGAGAAGCCATGCAGCTATCCGAGTGAACATAATCAATTCCTCCTTCAATGGAGCACAATGCGACCGTTACAGCCCCTCACACTGCCATCCATCCTGCCGCCGTTCACCTCAGCAGCAGCTGGCTGTGCCACACAGATGGGCCTCTGCTCTGCCATGAAATGAGCTCGGGTTGTGCATGTGCATGTGTGCTGTATATACTGTGTATATATGTGTTTTTGACGCACAGCAGTGGCAGGTGAAGGTGATGACAATGCGTGATGTATTCTGGGGGGCTACATATGAGAGTCACCACGAGACAAACTAGTGTAGTGTGTTGGAGAAATCAGGGCTTGTTTTCTTCCCTTCAGAAGAAACCGCTTGATGCTATTTCATGCTGCTACTACCACAGCTTTTAAATTTCCCGAGCTGGATAATCTATCATAGTAAATTTGCTTTTGTTCAAACTACCCTTTTATTTTTATTTCATTGTTCCCGAATTGATTGTTTTCATATCGGAGACTGCACATTGGACCAGATGTTTTTTCTTTTTATTTTAGGCTCGCTGACTGAAGAGAAAAGTGAAACTGTTGCTGTCATGATGTACTGTATGTAGAGTAGGATGCGTAGGAAGTTCTTCCACATTCACTGGCATTTCTTGTGATGACCTTATTTGCGGGTTGCTTTCAATCGTGCAGCCTCACAGAGCTTATATATACACACATTCATTGCTCCTGTCCACTTGTGGCACTGCTGACACATCTGAGGCCTGTCACTTACGGAGCAGATATCCTCTCCATGCATAAATCAGCAGTGTACTGTACGTTAACTTCCACAACCCCGGTGGTCTCTCCACTCCGGGAAGGAGGGAGCGCTGTCACAATTTCCTGAGGAGTGGGGAGTGCTGTGTAGTTATTCCTCTGCCCAGAAACTGATACATATAATTACGGCAGAGAAACGGAGGGTGAAATAGTGGGGTAGTTGACATGTCGATGTTTACTCTGAACAGCTGCTGTCAGAGAGCAGGGAAACAAGGCGTGGTGTAAATAAGCACAGTGAAAATTAGTCGGCGGGATGCACTTTTTGGGTGTCTGAGGAGAGAAAACGGAATCAAAAGAAGAGACAAAAAAGAATGAGGGAAATGAAATAAATGTGAGACGCAGATGGACCCAGAAAGAAATTTGTACTTTAAGAACATTTGTTTATTCAATGGAGAGCAGAAAATTGAGAAAGACCTTCTAAAAAAACATTCTTCCTTGTGTCTAGGGAAGCTCACCTGTAGAAAAACAGACAGCCCCAGAGAACACAATTCAGATACAAAAAAATACATTTATTCCCTTTTTAAATGAAAACCCTGCTTTTTTATTCAAAATGCACTTATTCTGGAAACAAAACAACGTATATTGGGTCAAGCAGAGCAAGCCTCCTCAAGCTGTCCATAGAAACTTAAAGCAGCTATAATGAATGTTTTTATATTAACAGCAGATCATATGACTACTTGTATGTGAATAGAATTGCTTGTAATGATGAACTCAAAGAGAATTATCACCCGACTGTGCAGTTCTGCTCTTTGAAGCTTTATAGCATCTTTCAGCTCATTGTTTTGGTTTTCTGGCCCACAACTTTACTGTTTTGGTTCACTCTTACCGCTCTCATCAGCATAGGTTCTCTATTAATCACTGAATGTTTCATGCCCAGCACCAAACGACAGACAGACAAAATTAGCAACTAACTGGTGAGCATAGTACAGCATTAGCAGCTAATGAGCCAGATATTTCCCTCAGGAATTAGTGCAAAACAGAGCAAAAAGGACAGTGAATACTGGACCTACTTTCCACAGGTGGACACTAACACAACTCCAAGTTAATGCTAATGTTGCTCTGTATCTGCTGGATGTGTAAGCAACTGTTGGCTAACAAGTTCGCTATATCACTTTAAAAGCTGATAATATATCAGTGAGATATCTCGTTTCTGCTGCACCCAAGTGGCCAAAAATCTTTTACTGTAGGTTAGAGTTTTACATAAATAATTTCAAATGCTTTACTAAAAGTGAACACAGAAATTAGCCCCTTGGATTAGCTAGCTAACTGCATATGAATCTACTTTCTGTTTGTTTTGTCGGCTAGTTTAGCTAGCTGACAAGTTGTCCTAAAAGTACATCCCTGTGAAGTTAGCTACAATAGCTAATCCACAAGACTAGCACAAGATCAAGATTATACAAAACCAGGTTGAAAAATAACTGAATTTTCCTGCTTTTTCTTTGTTTCCTGCTTTTCTTGCTGTGAAAATTGTAGTAGTTGTTGTCAATGTCATTCAAGTTTCAGTCAATACTTGCTAAAAAAAAAACCCAGAAATACTAGGTGTTACAAAACACAAGATACTTGTGTCAAAGATATTTAAATTAGGTTCTGTCACAGTTAAAAGTCTTACACTACACTTACGCTAGCTCATGCTCTCATTTCACTACCACATTAAAAATTTAAGAACTCTTTACACTCTTGCAAAAATTCAACCTTTGTTAAATATAGCAGAGGCTGACACTCCCAATTCAAGTGACATATGACTTTACAGTGCTTCTCCAAAAACAGAAGTCATTACATGGGCTTACACCAGCATATTATCTGACCTCATTGTTACTTTTGTATTCTCGTGTGCCCTCAGATTGCAGTCTGCTGGTTACCTGACTGACACAAGAGAAAATCAGCAGGCAGCAGAGTGTTTTCCAACCGAGCTCTCCATCTCTGGAATCGACCCCCCCTCCTGTGATTAGGGAAGCAAATTCTGTGGAAGCCTTAAAATCCAAACTCACAATTTATCCATTTTCACTTCCTGGCAGGGGAGTTTTACAGTTTCTTCTTCTACCTCAGCGCAGACAGCATTAATGTAGAAACCTACAGTTTGGAGCCCAGTGAGGGCTGTCTCCTGGTTACTGCACCTCCACTCTATGTGTCTGCTGTCTGCATGAGTGTGCATGTGGCTGAATGTATTTGTTCTGAGTGTGTTTGTGTGTGTGTGTGTGTGTGTGTGTGTGCGCTTATCTTTTTTAGGCCTGACACAATTGTACTGGCAGTGGATACAGATGCTCCGGGTGTTGTTGTATCCACACCTGCATCCAAAGTCCTATCTCTTTGTCATGGCATGTTTATCTTCATTTTATCTATGTCTACTGTCTCTTACTACATTGTCCAAGTGACTGTCCATTTTCCATTTTATTTAACCTTCCACCTACTGTACTCTCAGGTGGGCAGATCCCACTTTCAACTGGTCTGTATTCATTTTTCTAATAAGAAAGCTTACTTGAGGGTTAAATGCTAGTGACAAATAGCCAGACTATTAGGTACTGTAGGATTTCTTTTGTCATGCTACATGCTATGTGTTTTATGTTGTTTCACATGCCTACTGCACTGCATTATTTTAGGTGATTTATATCTAAACAGTTTTATACAATTGGCTTTGTAAAGCTCTCTGCTTGTAGTAAAGGGCTACACAGAGATGAACTTAAATTCTGCCGTTTGTGGCTTGTAAATTCAACTTGCAAAGGTGCCCCTCCTCCGACATGATTTCCAGGAGAAAGTACAGTGTAAATAGCTAGTCTTAGCAAAACTAGATTGTAGTAGAAGCCTAATATGAAAGCTATTATGTACTGCAGAATGTCCTTATATACGCAAAAAAGGCTAGGTGGAGGCAATGACAGATTAGGCAGACGGAAAACTGAGTGTTATTTTCTATGAAGGGTTACAAGTTATGTACAAGTAAATGGTTTTGCCCAATACATTTAAGAGGAAACGCATTCGCTGTCGTATGTCCGCGAAGTGCTGTGCTCTTGTACTGCACAAATGTCAAAGTGAGGAGGTCAGGGTGGATGGTTGGCGAGTGTCCAAAGCACAGGAGTTTGACCCCAGAAACCGGAGCTTGTGTCCTGTGTGTGGTTAAGTTCAGGCTACTAAAACACTCAAGTTAGTACGAAAGATTGTTGTTTTGGTTATGTACAGAAACAAGTCCTGCCTCAGTAGGCTGTCGAACCAACGTGACCATCTTTTCCTTTAATCAACCAAGTGCTTTGAGTTTCCTAAACACAACCATAAAAACCTTCATCATGCTTCAGTTGCCAGGAGACATAGTAGGGAAACAATAAAATATGTTGTCAGTGAATGTTTGGCAGATATGTTCAATGGGAGAATTTGGTGATTTTGCAGATGCATTCATTAAAAACATTTCCTCATTATGTTTCCTTCAAGATGCGTTTGCTGGCAGTATATAAATGTAATTTGGAGGAGACAGGGTCGTTACTTATCAGAGTCAAAACAAAAGAAGCTGTAAAGCTGTCAGTTTAACCCAAGGTCCATTTTATCAGTGACAGTGAACTGGTAACATACCATGAAGCAGACATACTGTTTCTATGGTTACATGCAGGGGTTACATTTTTGAGGAGGGGGAGCCGTTGTCCAATGAGGCTGGGTTGGTTCCCACAGACCACACTGTCGACTGTTTTCACAGGGACTCTTTTCTTAAGTAGAAACTAGTTCCAATGAAAACGGCAGACACTGTGTTCTGTGGAAGTAACAATGGCACTGTTTCTGGAAAGAGATGTTGCCAATTCTCTAAATGTCATTTTTGAAAATGCTCTACCGCAAACTAAATTCCATTCACCTCCATTGTATTGGAGAAATTTCAGAGACAGATATCTCAAATTGAATCTAACTATCTAAATGGCCAGATACCACAAGGGAAAGGGAGGACATTTTTATTTTATTTCATTTATCTTATGTCTAATTTGGCTGAGGCGACCCTTTAAACTAATTTTAGGGGGAAGAAAGTTAACTTCTGTGAAGCACTGTGAAGTCCCTAAAGACAATAATACAACACTCCAAATAATTCCTCTCCATGCATAAAGATATGCAACATATCTTTGCACTGAGGCAACTACAGTATCTATGGTAACTTATAGGCTCAGTACAATAAATTGTGTTTTCATTATTAGGCTCTATCTGTTTAAAGCTTACCTGTTTGCTGTGCAGAAAAGCATTTAACAAGGCTACCATAATATCCCAATGCCACATCAGATCAGATTTTTTATGAGACGCACGTATCGATCCTGCTGCTATTTAATAAAGTTAAAAAAAAAGGAGCCTACAGTCTACATTTGATTGGTCAGTGTGACACAATGGGTCATAAGATTGATAGGACACATTTAGGATGTGTTTATGTTGTTTTAAAGGTCCTTTAAACTCCTGTTCAGTGGCCGCCAGAGAAACAGTGGCAAAGATGGTAAAGGGGAGAATTAGGAAAACAATGGGAAAAGTTGAGTTCAGCAGCGTAAATGCACAGTTAGACCTTCTTGTCACCGGAACAGAAAGCTCTCAGCACGGCTTATCCTGCTGCATAAAGGTCTGCTTCTTCCTATTGTGCTTTGAGACTGCTGCTTTTTCTGGTCCTCAGCAAATGACAGCTCTTTCACAACAACTCCCTGAAAGAATGTAAACAGGGAGATATGTGACATTCTCAACGGTTTTACTGCATAATTACTTTCAGTTCAGCGCTCAAAGCTGCTGCCGCATCTTTGAGACTCTGCCATTTTATCTCTGGTCGCTTACATTTTGAAGTTCTGATGTGGTATCCATATCACAACCAGCATGTTTAGCTGCACACAGGCAGATAAATGCCTCCTCGGCTCAACTGTGATTTGTCAAAGCAATTTGTGTTTCGTCGGGGGTTTGCTCCTCCTCTTAAACAAGCCAAAGTACACAACAGTGTCCATTTTAAATAGATTATGTTAGAAGTGCACTCCTCGACATACTACAATAGGTTCAAGAATACAGTGGTGCTCAGGGTCTTGAACCTCCTCTCTATGCCTCCAATAGCATTTCTCTCACAGCTTTCTTACACCAACCGACCAGTGTTGTGTTGAAGGCGTGATAAGGTATAAGGAAGAAATGATTTCAGGTTGAGACCAGTGACTGCCATTAATTTCTTCCAGCCCTTGTGTGCTAAAGGTAAGTATTAAAGATAAGTGGCTTAGCCTGATTACCGTTTAATAACTAAGAGGTGTCATAATTAAATTTCCATCAATCACAGTACTCCGCCTCTAACAAATGTCTGAATCATCTAAATCATTATGCAAATTAATAAGTAATATTCTCAGAATAAATTGGGCTATTAACCAATGGTACATGCTCTATCTGGTTCAGCTCAGTGGCGCTGGGTTATGTGTGCACGGTGTGTTTAAAAGCGCGCCCATGTGTGCCATGTAATAGCAACGAGCACACCTTAAGTTTTTTTTTTTTTTCCCCTTCAGAGGCAGGCCTACGCCGCCGCGCTTCAGGCTTGTTGCGCCAGTGAGCTGTGAATGTCAAACATGAGGAAAAAAGAAATGCAGGCGAAATAAATAACAGCGTGGAACATGGTCCTCTGCAACCTTTTCATTATGAAAAAAAGCAAAGCGGGGGGGAAAAAAATCAACTGAGCAAAACACCTAGAGTCATTACAGCTGGAAAGTTAGAACACAGTTATTAGAGCTGAGAAACTTTTGACGCTGCTGACTGAGGCTTCAGGAGCATGAAGGAAGGAAGAGTAGAGAGAGAAAATAGGGCACGAAAATATCAATATGAGATATGAACGATGCTGGGCGCTCCCCCTCCCGTTAAAATGCTGGTGGCGGGGGCCACTCAATATTCATCGATTAGAGACGCTGCGTCGGCGGGAGAGAGAGCTGACGTGTAGTGAGAACGCTCCTCATCGAGTTCCTCTTGTTTTTCTAACCCTGCGAATTACTTCTTTTGTCTACAAGGCAATTTATTTCGGAGATAAAACAGCCTGTGGTTAATCCAGATCCCGGCAGAGCCTTTTGCCTTTGTTTTTGTTTTGATTTTGTCTCTGCTTATGCACGGGGTGTAAATTAAGGTAAACTCACAGTCAGCCTGACCCTGATTGGTTCTGCTCTTCAGCTGAGGTGTCTGGTAAAAAAAAACAGTAAGTGTTGAAAGACAAATGAGAGAGGTGGATGTTTGTGCTGTTTCCTACATTCTCAGTAACTTAGCCTCTGCTCTTGCTATGGCAGGTGAAGGCATCTCAGGTGTGCCGCTCTCTGTCTTTGCCACTCCCTCACTGTCAATGTCTGCAATGTCTCTTTCTCCAGTCTCTGTTTCAAGGGCCTCTTTAGTCCACTCAAATTGTAATAAAAAGCAGCCATATTCAAAACACTTCCACATCTAAAATCTCCACAGGACACAGCAGGTAGCCTCTGCAAGAGAGATGGAATTTTAGCTTCTTCTTCCTTTGATGATCGCTGGATGGTAGCTCTCTGTCTGCCACCAGCTAAGCTCCTCGGCTGCCTTTCCTTTAGCAATCTGCTGCTGCGGTTCACGGAAGGCACACAAACACGCGTGTGCTATAAGGACGAGAAGCGTACACACAATGCACAAAAACACAACTGTCTGCCTGTCTTTCACATGGCACTTTTCTTGCCGTCTCGTCAGTTGCTGCGTTTCAAAGCTCTCACATGAAAGGAAGAACTTTCACACCTTCCACCTGCTTCTTTCCTCACTCATGCTCACTCGCTCAGCATTATCTCTCTTGATTGCGCTCGTGCCATCTGCTCGATTAATTGATCAAAAAGGCTCAGAATTTTCCTCGATGTTTGCTTGATTGAATTTGGGACAGCCGGAGCCTTGGTATTTTTCACCCCGGCTTCCCGCGCCCCTCTGCCACTTTCACACACTCCTCGTCTGTCTCCTCTTCCCTGTCCTTCTGACTTTTTTTTTTTTTTACATTGTCGCTCTCTCTTTTATATCCCTCTCCGTTTTAACACCTACACACTTGGTTATATCCCAGATACTATATCACACAGGAGGAAAAAAAAAAGACATTTATGTGGCGTGAAAAAAAAAAAACCCTCCATCTGATTCGTTCCAAGCCCACAAAAAAAAAAAAAAAAGAAGAAAAATGGAGCTGAACGGACTGCAGGGAAAGTTGAAGATCTTAAACTTGAGGCAAAGCCTTCATAGATCAAACCTTTTTTTGTTTTCTTTTATAAAAGAAGTGTCTATAAAGGAGTTGTGCCACATTACAGGCTGCTTGTTCTTTCCTATGGAGCATGCACAGGGAACCCCTCTGGCCAATCAAAATGCCAATAAAAGACCCTGAATCAAGCAAGAGCTGGGACACCCATGTGCTTGTGTATTGGCATGTGCATTTGAGCATACACTGCTTCTTCTCTTACAGCATGTCATTGCAAATGTGCCTGCATGTGTGCGCGTGGAACGGTCAGACTTTGTTAAACGATTGTTCTCTGCCAGATAACCCTGCTATGAGCGTCCATGTGGCACAAGGCTTCGATATCAAACAGCAGCCTTGCATCATGTGGACCAGAGAGTGAGCGCCATGCTGGGCTGGCCGAGTGAGCTCAAGACACGCAGTCAAATATAATTAGATAATAATTTACATTACATCTTAGATGTTTAGCTGACGCTCTCATACCAAAGTGGCTGGCTGAGAACGAGTGAGCAGGTCTTGTTCGAGGCGAGGACAAGTGGCTGTTCTGGGGGGTCAAACTTGTGACAGCACTTCTGCTTACGACACTACGCCACCCTGCAGTTATTTAATGTGTAACCTTGTCCATGTTCTCTTGGGAATTGAATTTGGAAGCATGAAGTGCTCAGGTATGAGGGGAACTCCTGCACTAAGGTTCACTTTGATATCTGGAATGTGTATGTTCACTCTCTTTTTTACAACGTGTTCACACCAGCACTGTGAGTTTGACATTTTTTCAGGCCCATAACGAGCTAATATTGAAAGTTTGTTGACATTTTGCCAGAAATACGGACTCGGTTTTGCAAGTAGCAAAAAGTCTAAATGTAGCACTTGAAGCAGTTCAGTTTATTTGATGAAGTTGATGTACTTGCATGATTCTTGCAGTTTTTGGATTGTATCCACATGGTTGAAATGCACTTATTGTAAGTCGCTTTGGATAAAACCGTCAGCTAAATAAATGCAATGTAATAAATGTAATGCAAGTAATCTGCTCTGCTGTTGTTGCTGAATGTGTGTAGGGAGGGTCCTAAAGATGTAATCAGTTGATTCGGCGACACCCGTGGTCACCGTGGTAACAGCAAGTGCAGTACATCAAACACTCTCGAGCAGCTACTTTGTCAGACATACAGCAGAAGAGCGACTGGTGTTTGCACTTCAGCCTAACAAACTCATGTTTAATAAAAGGAATTAGTCAATAATAATAGGAACTGCAGTCTGATTTCATGCTGCACATGGTGCAAGTAGTTTTCCACACAGCAGAAGGGCACCGTAAATTTGGTTACCGTCGCCTTCAACTCTTCATCTAACAGCTCGATGTGGCTGCTCCTTCTTGTTCCATTACTCCATTGTAAAAATAATGAAATTGTCCACTGATGAAAAAATGCCGAAATGACCTTGTCACCGCTAACCATGGTGAGAAATACATCGCGTTTCTTGTGGCTGCTTCACAAACAAAGCCACCCCGTGTTTTACCAGTTGAATGCTTTTAATATGAAGCAGCAGCAGTAGGATGTTTGGTTTGCATTAACATTAACATAACACAGCTCTGACACGGTGTAAAGAGAGCGACAGTAAACAGTGAGGCCCTTATCAATGAGATAAAATTGCACTACAATGTAACACTTTCCTGTGAATCCTTCATGCTAAGGCAGGCACTCTGAATCCAGTGCGGGAATGGCCATATATATTTGCTTATTTTGTACTTAGTGCTTTATATTACTGTAGAGTTTTGTAGTGTTTTTAATGGCCAGTCCGTCCCCTCTGTTACACCTTTGGTTCCCAACCTTTTTACCTCATGACACCTTAAAAGGAAGTACTCCCTTTGTCACTGGTTGTGTATGTCTACCGGTTCTGACCAGTTCAATCAATAGACAGATTTTTTTTTACTTGAATAATTTTGAAAGGTCTGAGGAGGTCAATTATAGTAATTTACATGAATAATTACATCATTTTGTGTAGCAGAAATGTTTTCTTCTGATTTCAAACCCTGCTGACGTTACACCGAATCACATGACAGTGTTTTTTAAAAGCTGAAAATCTGGTCATAAATACCAGATAAGTGTGAATGAAGAGTCACAAAGAGTCAAACAGATTATTTCACATTTATAAACTCACATAATTGGCCAAAGTGTGAAAACACCCTTAAGTGCTACACTAGAACCATAGATGCTGGTTTGTCACAGTCGGGAACCACGCGAGGAACTGAGGCTTTAATAAGTGAAAAATGCTTTTCAGGCTATGTCAAAGAAATCTGAAAACTCATCTTTTCCTCCTCCCTTTTGTCAATTCCCATCCACTATTGCTATTTTTTGAAAACAGTCAGATAGTGGATGTAGCTGAAAAAAAGCTGATCACTTTGGTACGAATGAGGAAAGCTTCTCTGAAATGATGACACATGATACGGCTGACAGATACAGTTGTGGGCTGGATTTTGTAGCAAGAATCACATTTTCTGTTACTTTCAACCCTCTTTGTGACGCTTATTTGCCAATATACTGCGGCCGATCACACAATACAGATGCTGTCATTGATTTGTATTCATGTTTACCTTGTCAGACAACTTTGTGAGCATAATACTGCAATTTGGGAGTCTTGTCCTTCTGTTCATCTTGGTTAACAGGTAGCATTTTATAGAGAAAAATATATCAAATAATAACTAAATTCAATGAAATTTCCCTCTTCAGTGTGGACAGAGAACTACACAAAAACAAGATGAAGTGATATTTACATATAAATGCCATTTTCAGGTTTATCTGTAGGGCTAAGCATCCCTTTTATTCCGAAAAAGAAACACCCGGCAATCTTTGAAAAACCCAAAAGAGGTCGTCAAATTAAATTGTGAAATTTTGGTTCATGTTGTACAAATAGAGCAAGGAGATATGTCATTTCTGGGATCAGAAATTAGGGATTAGAAACTTGGGCAACAAGTTAAACGTTTTTTTCTTTTTTATGGCGCAGCAAACCAAATATTTTTCAATCCAGATGGTTAGAAGAGTCTTTAAGGATTCAGCGGTAAGTGTTGATATTACCTTTCAAATTTTTTCTCAAAGATCGCTGGGTATTTATTTTTCAGAAGATTGGATGCTTAGCTCTGTGACTCAAATGTAATGGCAGTAGGAGCAAAACTTCTTACACCTTATGCCCTAAAACAATAAACTGTTTTAGACCCAGTGATGAAGCAACCCCGTGCCTTTGCGGTGAAACTAAATCAGTTGGATTTTTGAGTAGATATGATTATTTGATAGCAACGTCAATATTCCCATAAAACTAAAAGAGGGCCAAGACAATCCTGCTCATTCATTATCAGAGGAGCAAAGTTAGGATTTGTTGAAGACACCTTGTCTCTTTACTTTATAAACTTTCTGTAAAACTTGCTCATTCCTAAGTTCTACACCGGGCTGTCTAACATCTTGGGAAAAACGTATGCAAATTTTGATGGAGTTTGTCGTTCCCTTTCAAGTCTTGCCAATAAAAGTGCCATGTTCCTGACAGAACAAAAGCTAAATATGGGGCGTATCAAAGAAAGCGAAAATGTATGCAGTCAGGGCGTCAATTTGCAAGTGACACTCAACTCATTTGTAGACACAGCGGCGGAGACATTCTCTATCAAGCAGCTCTGACATTGCGGCTGAAGGGGGAGAAATACGGCCTTATCTTCATGAACATGCCAACCCAGCTCGACTGTGATCAGGAGAGACAAAGAAGATTGTAGACGGTGAAGAAAAATAGTCCCGAAATAAGCCTGCAGGTTTGCTTGCTACTGATATTGATACAGCTACAGTAGAGAGAGCAAACACACACACGCGAGGCTTAGAAACAGAATGAGGGTCGTGCAAAAAAAAAAAAAGAAAAAAGGAAGAGGCTAACTCTCAGAGATCAATAAGAAGTGTGTATTTGTGTATGTCTGTGTGCATGAAAAGACGAAGAGACAGACGGAGAGAGAAAAATGCAATCAGTGTGCATGAGGTTTCTCCAGAGTGAGGATTTGGGTCATTTGAAAGAATACGGCTGACTCAGCAACACTGCCGCCACCGCTGAACTTAATCTACTGAATAGTCCTGCAGGCGGAGGCTGAGCGAGAGAGAGAGAGAGAGAGAGAGAGAGAGAGAGAGAGAGAGAGAGAGAGAGAGAGAGAGGAAAGGAGGAAGTGAGCGAAGGAGTGAGGATGTCAAATGGGAAGAGAAGGAAAGTGAGGAAGGGAGAGGAGGAGATGAAACAAAAGGAGGGAGGGAGATACGGCGATAGATAGAGGCGAGACAGGAGCGGCCCGAGAGGAGAAGAAGAAGAAGAAGAGAGATGGGTAGAGACAGAGGAGGCAAAAAGCAGTGGGTGAGAGATTTATCAGAGGAGATGGCAGGAGCGGGGAGGGGAGAGATGGAAAGAGGGGAGAAAGGGAAAGCAACAGAAAGAGATATAGGGGCAGAAGTGGAGAGAGGAAGGGAGGGAGGGGAAGAGATATGGGAGCCAAACAAGAGGGAGATAGAGAAAGCTCACCCACTGTCTGCCGGCTGCTGCTCACTCGTGGATTGTTCTCCCCATCAGATTAACGAGAAAAGGGGTTGAGAAGTCTGCCCCCCCCCCTTTCCTCCCCACCCAACACCACCGCTCCCCCGCTCATCCTCTAAGGGGTGCTGTGCTGCTTACTACTTTATCTTCTGACATGAACCCCATTTTTTTCTGTCTCATTTGCTACATCCAATCCCATCCAGCTTTTCGTCTTTGATTTAACACACACACACACACACACACACACACACACACACACACACACACACACACACACAGAAACATTAATTGTTGTGATCTGAATCGTGGAAGAGGATTGGAGTGGTGGTAACTCAACTCCTGTTTTGAACTTCAGAAGGTTTTAAAGTGTAAATCAAACCCTGAATCACATTGCATCATGTCCATTGCTCTTGAAGCATGTTGCATTTAAAAGCCCTGGTCCTGCATAACTGCATTAGTGAACATACACACTCTGGAGTAGATAGAAGGAAATCTTCTTATAAAAGAAGAAAAAAAAAAAGGAAAAATTCTATATAAGTGGGACTGTGCCATCTTTGATTTAACATGGCTTGTATTGACTCTGAGAGAAGTCACCTCTCCATCAGAGCAAATCATGTTTTTACAACCTGACACTAAGTCACTCTCTCTCTCCAGAGTGCTTATGTTCAATATTCATCCTGTAACAAATTTCATGAGTGCCTGAAATGTTTGGGTTCCCTCCGATAGTCATCCAGGACCATGACTCGTACTGTAGTATGGCGGCTCTGCAGACAGACTAGTTGTGAATTTGGCCCACAGCCCAAGTGGTGATGTTCCAGCAGGTGTTTTCCATTAGCTGTCAGAAGCAAAACACTTGCTGTGCTAACACTAATTAGGGAGGTAGTTCATTGACTTAAATATCACAATACAAACGTAAAATAACTATAACATTACTTTACGGGATCAAATTAAAACTATTTTTTATATAGAATAACATTCTGTTAGCACTTCAGAAAAATAACAACATGGTTATGTTCCAACAGATTCAGGCAAGTATGCAACATAACTAAGACTCTCTTGTCTGTGCCTATAAATAGTGAATTAAGATCATTAAATTTATATAAAATATATACAGGACAATTAACTCAGTTCACTCAGTTTTCTTGTATTTGCTTGCTCCTTTGCTCGCACCATTCTTATCATCTCTTCTTCACTTGAACATCACTTGAACCAGGAGTTCATCACATGATTCTTATGTGTAGTGAGTTTGAGCACGTAACCCAACAGACCAGTGTCAACCTACAGAGACCAGTGCAGAATCTATCATTTTCATTGCACGTGGGCTCATGCGCTGCGAGCTCAATGCCATTATTGTCTCAATGCAAATGTCAAATGCACATACAGACGTACAGTGGCAGAGATTAACCCAACGGAGGGCAAAGTAATTAATGACATTTATTGACCTTTATCAACAAACAGGAACTGCCACATATATACTGCCGCTTAGCTATACGGTAGAGCCTTTACCCTTCTCTTCGTATAGCTTTGGCTTTTCCCAAATGACCCACCTCACTGACTGTGCATCTCAACAGGCTCTTCAGATGCAAACATTTGTATTTCATATACTAAAAAAGGAACTAAATGTGGAAAAATGTGAGGTTGTAGTTGAGGGCTAACAGTTGGCTGGGTGCTGAAATTTCAGCTGGCAATATGGGCTGCACAATGAGTTTAGAAAGCCAGAAATCTCATTTAGCAGCAAAGTAATCACTGAATCAATGATATTGATCAGCAACTGTCAGCCCTCGGAAGATATAATATTTTGTGACATGTGGCAGGTAAATTATACCGACTAAGACCTTATGAATCTGTGTTTTCTGGTAGGAAATGTTAGTGTTATGTCAGTTGAATAAATCGTCAGTGTGTGGAACTGACGCATACTGATACCTGGTTGTGTTTTAATTTGGGGGAAAAACAAGTAAACCACATTTAAAATAATAGTGCTGACTGGCTTATTGGATAATAATAACTGGTAATAAGCAAGGCTGTGTTGCACTGCCATATTTGTGAATGGAACACGACATGACAACGGCACGTACCGGGGGCTAGATCCAATCATACCTGTTCAGCTGGAAAAAAAAAACCCACAACAACTTCACAAACAAGTATTCTATTCTGCTTTCAACAAATTGGATGGAGATTTGCCATCTAGAACCCAGCTCATGAACACCAATATCCCTCAGTCTCTCTCTCGCTCTCTCTCTGTGCATTCAGTTCTGTCTCCTCACCACTAGATGGCGGACTTGCTATGCGCCGTTGAACCTTAGGCGTTCCATAACCTATTGTTCTTATTGGAAAAGAGGAGGAAGAGAGGAGAGGGACACAAACAAAACAAACAAGAAAGAAGATAGAGAGAGGAAGAGGAGGGTGGGGGGAGAAAACGAGTGACACCAGGCGAGCGCTGTGGGTGAGGCTTGTGCGGTCCAATCTTCTGACAGGAGAGTGGGGGGGGTTACTGGGAGAGATACAGAGGCAGAAAATGGTCTGCTGATGTAGTTGGGTGTATTTAACACTTGTGCAGACACAGGCAGGCACACAGCGACACAAACGGAACAGATGCTCAGCTCGGAGATGCACAACTTTAACACAGAAAGCCTTTTCTGTGTATTAAAACATGTTCCTGATGTATGCATTTACTGCTTTGATGCACACATTTATTTGCAGCACAGGAAAGCTGACTGACTGAATGTGGACCGACTTTCATTCGTCATCATTCGTGCTACATGCTGCTGTATCTGCTCCTTCTAATGAAATTGTTACACGTGGCTCAATACGGAAATCAATGCCCAGGTTGGGACTTTTCTCCGATCTTTAATGAGCACAGGACTCTGAAAAATGTTCCAACACTCATTTTCCTAATTCATGTTATGTTACTTTTGAATTTTAGGGAAACTAAAGATGCTGAGCAACACATTTTTTTGCAAAACTGCCTCCCTAATTTTCCAAAATAAAGTCTCCTGTGAAGCTAATGGGCTGCAATTAGCCTAAGTTAATGACAAGAGAGCCATGAATATGTTCAACAAATATTAGAGACAAATAACCTTAAAAAGTACAAATGAACACAAGGGGATTGGCTGCAAAAGTAAATAAGGCAGCATTTGCAGTAATTAGATTCCTGCTGATGAATTCTTCCCATCACGCTGTATTGGATCGGGGCCTATACAGGAAGCAAGTAGATCAATCAGCATGAAGGCTGCATCTAAAATCTCTGACTGCAGTCTCACACACAGCAGGACTGAGAGCTTGTGTTTTTTGAGGGTGTACAGTACACAGTGTGATGATGCAGCGTGTGATCCCTGCAATGGCCACAAGAACACTGTGTGAGAACTAGAAGAAACGTATAGATCATCTTCATCTAAAGACTGCAAAGTTAGTCTTTTGACGCTTGTAGCCGTATTTATGTGATTAAATTCAAAGCAAAATCTTAATAGTTTAAGTCTTTAAAATTCTTTGATTGCTACTTAATCCCTCTTTTGTTCTTTATTATCTGTAACTGTCTGATAAATCGGATTTAAGTCAACTTTGGCGCATTTCATTTTCATCGCTACTATTGGATTATTTTAAAACACATCAAATACACAATGAACCCTGGTGCGGTTTTGATCTGATGAAAACTTTAAAACACAAATATATGCAGCCGTCACCCTGACACCCACCCACACACATACACACTATAGCATGTCAGCTCTGCAGAGAAGAAGAGAGAGGGGTACTTGTTTGCCAGTGCCACACCTCATCATGTAAAATACCCTCCCACATTCTCAAAATCTACCTCATGCCCCCCCCTCTGTGCCTTACTTACAGATCCTCTTCTCATCTTATGCCCCTTTTTTATTCCCCAATGTTGGATGAGATGAAACACTTTGTTTGCTCAAAAAAAAAAAAAGAGGACGAGGGTGGGGGGTTCGGCTGGTGGTATGACTCATGTGCGAGGCCTGATTTCTAGATCGTTATATCCTCCCGAGAAGCTTCTGAATACAGCTTGTGCAGCAGAGGGAAAGGCAGGAAGCCGTCTCGCTGGAATTTACTTCCCCTCATCCCCCCACTGCTGGCTGAATAGGGGTTCCCCATTAAAGTGCTTGTGACCTTTGGAAGACAGGGGCAGGGGTTTGATTGGGCTTTTTTGTCAAATTGAGCACACAACGAGCACAGGCACAGTGAGGGCCCATTTACTGGCTGCAGCCACTGAGTGTGAGGCGGAGAGCTGTGGTGCCCACACTGCTAGTGCTATGAGTAGGCAGCTGTAGCACTGGGGTATTTATATTTTAACAATTTTTGGACAGATATGTATAACACTTCACTGTATAAACTTCTAGTTAAAGCTTAAATTTATAACTTTGCAGGCATTCAAGATACAGAAAGATGCATCTATTGTTGTGTTTGCTGTTTCAAATTATGGTTGGGTGAAATAAAAATATAAAAATGATCATATTCTTTTCTGGAGTGATGAAATTAGACTGCATAGACAGGGCAATCAGTGTAATAAATAAAAAATATTATGAATTTCAGCTTTAAAACTGCTGTGAGTAGCATTTTAAAGCAGTAATTGATTTTTTGGTCACATGGGGCAGCAGAACAAGCTATGTAACACAACACTGACATATTATCATCTTATAAAGTTGATATGCTGAACATGTTAGCAAACAGCTTATTTACACATCCAGCAGAGACGGAACAACATTAGCATTCATTTGGAGTCATGTTTGTGTTCACCTGTGTACTCCTTTTAGCTCTGTTTTGGTCTCCACCACCTCCTGAGGGAAACATCTGGCTAGTTTGGCTTTATCTGTCTGCTGTTTGGGTTTATCTGTTTTTTTTTTTGCTGAAGACAGCTGCCAGGTGCTGGAAACGAGCAGTGAACCAAAACAGTGAAGTTGCGGACCTTGCGAACCAAAACAATGAGCTGAAAGATGCTAAAATGCTCTGTAAAGATGACCTGTCGGAAAAAAATAAAAGTATTGAGTAGTGCAGCTCTAACATCAGCAGGTGATTGCCATATATTTTAGTAGCAGATTGGACTTTATATGAAATTAAACTGTAAGAAGGTGCTGTCACTCTAGAAATAAACAGAACTGAAAAGTGAGACTCAGAAAAAGCAAAAGAGGGACGTGTGAAAAACAGAAACAGAAAATTATTTTTTTTAAATTCAACTAATATGTTTCTGCTCTACAACATTTTTTCAATGTGATTACACTTTTTTTGTTTTTCAAATTATTCTGATGGAACAATTTTTGTTTGTAGAAAAATAAGATAATTGCACTGTTTGATACTACCACTGGGGGGTGCCAGAATCAGAAATGTTTAAAATCTACATATAGTGGCTTTAATATGCTAACATACGAATTGAAATCTACCAATGGTCTTTAAAACAAGGTGTTCTATTTATGTTAATTGTCCTGAAGTAGAAAAATGTATTTGACAATAGTAGAACTGACATACCACTGATGTATAAAAATGCTATAGCACCTTAAGTGCACTTTGACAAACCAGTGGATTTATTGTCTCTCACTCTCTTTGAGTGCTTCAGATATTTCAAAATGGCTTTATCCATTTATACGTGCATAATCTTTTGTCAAAGTCTCTTCTTTTCTCATTCTATCCTTCACTCACAAGACGTGTCATCCTGAAATCCACTTGAAGCCATTTCTTGTCGAAGGAAATCAGACAAAACCGACATATGGAGAAGTAATCAACACACACACACACACACACACACACACATCAGGAAATAAGGAATATAAGGGCATGAGAAGGAGATAGAAGGGATACGAGTAAAAGCGTGTGACAAAGATGTAGTAAGCAAAAGAGGAGAGGCTTTAGGTGTCAGTCTGCATATTTACAGCAACATGGAAGATAGTGTGGTGAAAAAAGGTTTGCAACTAAAGAGAGGGAAGGTGAACTAGGAAGAGAGAAAGTTAAAAGGGAAAGGGGGAGGTGTGGCAAAGACGAGGTAGAAGAGGAGAGACAGATCTGCTGCAGTAAGGAAGACTGCTAATAGTCTTGGCAGACTTATAGCAGCATTTGTGTCTAACTTAACCACCTCTCTGTTTGTGCTGCCTTCAGCTAACGTGTACGGCATAGAAATTCTTCCCCGGCGTCGAAGTGCTACCTCTGAGTGGAAACCCCACCTGCACTTTCAGCATCTCTGTCCCTCAGTTTAAGTCAATTCAATTAATATCGAATTCAGTTTATCAAGACTGAAAGCAAGAAATGAAGGGATGAACAAAGATGATGGATGATGAAGTTGATGATGATGATTATCCACCCACCACGCTGGTGATAGCGAGGTGAAAGCGATACACCCGGAGGAAGCGAACTTGCTCATTTTTTCTAAATTAAAAGACTGTTCTATTGTTTTTGTGTGTGCATGTGCGTGTAACTTCATCCAGCTGATGCTTTTAATCACCACATCAGCTAACAGTGTAACTGTGACTGTGTTTAATAAACGAAGTGCCATGTCTATTTCAAATGCGCACGCACACACAGAGGCGCATTTGTTAATCTGATGCGACATTGACTTTAATAGCCGTCTTTATTATTTTAAAGCACTTTATGAGTTGCCCCTGGCGTGGAGGAGTACAGTACAAGATTTGACTTGAATCACGGCAACAAAAGATGGTGCAGACTCGTTTATGTCCCCCTACCTCCTCCCCTTGTGCCATTTCCAGGTTTCAGTGTGAGTAAAGATGAGGAGTTAAAGGATAATTCTGGTTTATTGCATCTTAAAGTGGTGTGCCAGAGATTTAGTATTGCACTCCTATAAAGCTGGGTGGGACCAAATAAAGAAGCAATGGTCAAAATTGCAGTAACAGTGGCCAACACATCCTGACTTTTAGTCTTTTTAATATGAGTCAAGCTTCAAAACCACTGGATCCTACAATTCCCACAATGCAAGCCAACAGTGTCTCCCTGTCTGTTAAATGCCTTTATCTGTCGAACTCCACACCCCATTTGTTACGCAGGCTTTCTGTAAAACAAAAAAAAAATTCTCAAGCCGTCATCATCAGGGTTGTTTTCTCAGACATGATGAAGCTCCTTCAGATCCACAGAAGACATACTTATACAGCTGTTTTCACATGCTGAACAGTACTCTCCATAACCAGTAAACCGACCACGTGTGAAATTGTTGGAGTCTTATCTTCGCAGTTTTGGCCATCATTCCTATCATTAATAACAACATTGTACTCACAGAGTTGGGCTAATTGCAGAGACCTTGGAACGCGGTGACATTGCTGAAAAGAAATTCGATGGGGAAAGAAACATGACTACTGAGACGATCAGGAATTTATTTGTAAAGGAAAACAAAGGCGAACAGTAAAATTACCCAAAATGTTCGTCAAATATCCATCACAGTTTACAGACAAATTTCCTGGTTTAACTTTGAGCTATTGTATTTATCAAAGTTGTGTACGCACACAGTTTTCCTGTGCATTGAGGGACTGTTATTGACATCTCAGGTGTGCTCACTTTCAGTGGTTTAGATATCTGGCTAAACTGTTGGCTTGTCTATAGCCATTTCTGATTGTCAGTCTTTTTTGTTGTCCGTTTCTCACCCGTCTCATGGAACAGATATACTTCCGTTTTATTAAATGTATCAATCCTCCCAGACTCTGAGACACACGTGCACGTCACTACAGGACCACCACCACCCCATGCCCCCACCACCCACGTTTTCTTTTTCTGGCACTTGGCAAAGCTGTTCAATTCTCACACATCCCCTGTGGTCTATATGTTGTGGATCTATTATCAGTATCTATAATGGCTGATCAAAGCCCCCAGTTTCGCTATGAGCTTTCCTGTTTCACTATAGGATAAAAATCAATAAATAAATATATAAAAACAATACAATTTCTTTCTTTTATACTCATACTCATAATAGAGTCTGCTGTAAAACTATTTTTGTCCAGTAAATTTCTGATGTTACTCAGTCTGGTAACAAGCAATTTGGCAATTTCCCATGTAACCATATTTCAGCATTTACATTGGTGACTACAGTGTAATCATAACCTATAGAAATGATGGCCAAAACTATAAAAAAAAAAAAAATAAGACCCAAGCTGTCACCAGAATTATGCTTTAACAAAAAAAACAAAAAAAAGCTACTCTTACAAGATAATTTGGAATGAAACTATTCATATAGTCCCAGAAAAAAAGGCTATATGGAGAATACAACTGAATATACTCATTGTTCTTCACTCTGGATGCCTGCAAATGAACCCACAATGAAGACACTACAAACACATGTATTCAGGCAACACATGCACTCACACAGATGAGCGTATAGGCAGCCATACGTGCACAAACATACACGCCATCGGCATCATCAACACTTACACAAAAGCACCAGGCCTGAAGCCAATTTCCATCACTGCATTTCCCCACATCTCTGGGGGGGTTTGGGTCGTCTTCTCTCTCTTTTTCTCTCCACAAGCTGCTGCGTTTTAAAGACCTTTAAGTCGCCAGTAATGGGGGCGCACCACCAATCAATGAGAAGTCTATCCACCATGGAAAAGAGCCACACAAGGAGAGAGAGAACCATTTATAGCTTGCGATCTTAAGGTGCTCTGATAGTAAACACAGGAGGTCTAACCCAGTTATGACCTTCCATCTAATCAGTATTTTGAATGCGGCTCATGTTTACTTTTAATGCATGACTAAAAAGCTGCTGATAAAATGATGTTGCTTACTTGAGCAGATTACAGAGGTACAAGAACGCCTCCCCCACCCTATTGCAAGAAGGTGTCAGTGAGGCAGTAAAATTTCTGTATGGGTCAGTAAAATGTGAAGACGCTTCCTTATCCGGATGGTTCTTTTTTAAAAAAAAGGAGACTTTTCATTAGAAAACTCATAAATGGCACAATAAATTCACGTGTCTAAACTGGAGACAGAGGAAGATTACCTCCATCGCGCCACTAGCAAGTGGAGAGAAATCTCACAGACACATCCATACACTTATCAGCTTCAAAATGACACAATGCTGGTACCAGGGAGACTTAAATATTAATTCCCAGACTGGTGAATATAAAAATAAATCCTTTTGCTAATCGTGCCGGGAGATGCTCGACGGCGGTAAAAAGGTTTTGTGTAAATTACTAAAAGATTAGTTCCTTCGCTGGTTTATCTACAGGTCCAAACCGCAGAGGTGCATTCCTCAAGCAGCTAAAATTCCTCTTTAACTTCCAGACAGAAATATAAGGATTTACCTTGTGTGTGTGTGTGTGTGTGTGTGTGTGTGTGTGTGTGTGTGTTTGTGCGTGTACTGTAAATGTCCCAGCAGCTCCTTTGAAATCCTGCGATTGTCTCTGGTGAAACAAGATAGTGGTGGCGCTTTGAAGGTGCAAAGCTGTGACAGGATGGTATTACCTGCGCAAGATACCGCGACGCGGGAAGTTTCGGCCAGTTGGACGTTTGTCACATGTGACGCGGAGACGCTGTTTTGCCATGGGATTAGAGCGTATTAGCCGAGGTGGGTGCCAGTCAAAACAGACCCAGTTGTATTTACCTATTTATTTTTAATCTTTGGCAGGAAATAAACATTTATAGCAAAAAGAATTTAAGCCTGTCTCTCGGTCACATAGCTACACCCCATAAACACTGATTTACTGGCCCATTTGGTGGACATTTTGCTTTGAACTTGGGAGATGAAAAAAGTAGTGGCATATTTTGTATCACACACTCAGCAAAAAATGTTAAAGCACCATAGCAGATTACCACCTGCTTAAGGTCTCCCTTGGATATGATAATATACCGAGGGGCCATTGAACAATGTGCTTAATAATGCAATAGCCTGTTTGCCGGGATGAGACAGTTATAATATCCCAATAAAAAACAGGAATACTATCACCCTCTGCAACTGGCCAGCATCAGCACTGTTCTGGGTAAAGAAGACGTGAAATTTCTGCCTTTTAAGTCAAGATTTGCTCCCTGTCGCACATAAAAGTTTATGAATAGCTTTTACGCTCGCCGCACTTGAGTATATAGCCTTCCTTGTGCCTTTCTGTGTAAAAACCTCAGGACTGGCTTCTTGCATGAGTCAAGAGCTGATCAATTAAAAGCTTATTGATCTGTTATGGAGGCGGTGGGAGAGATAGCGTGATAGCGTGATAGCGCAGGGACGTGGGAATTACTCCGCCACATAAAGCCTTTTCCCAATCCGACCTCCTCAACGTTAAATACACACTCGGAATTAACAGTAGATCCAACAATTACGTCAGCAAGGAGGCTTTAAAGGCCGTGCATATACTTCATGGTGTATGCAACTGTGCTGCCTGACAGGTGATACTTTAGGAAATGCATGGTCAAGGTGATGTGGTCAGCAGTGAAAGGATACATGTTGCTTTTCAGACACAGTAGCTCTGAATTAAAGTGTTTTTCAGTTGAAGGTTAGAGAACGGCGCCTTATCAAAGCGTGCTCTCTGTGAAATCTGTACGTTTTTTCCCCCCGAGAATTCACCATGAAAGTGCTCCATTTCCTCACACAGGCATGCATTGCTTACTGTTGCTCAATATCATATAGATTACAGTGATTTGTGCACAGGCATGGAGTGTGCACACTTCTTATAGATGCCTCTTTTAGATACGGATAAAGAGCTTAGGCCTACACACCTTTCTTTCAACCTCTTCCTCCCTTGATTTTTCTTCTTTCTCCTTTGTCACTTTCTCACCCCTCTCAAGCACAAACAGAAACTCACACAGATGTGCACACACACACACACACCCCTGGAGCTTAATTTGCAATAGAAGACTACTTCATTTGAATGTCTTTGATGTAGCGTGGCTTTGCTCAAATGAAGTATCTGATCCCAATCCCCTGGACAGATCCACGTGGGCGTATCGGTGTAACCAACCACCACTAGCATCCCCATTGTACTCTACTACCAGCTCCTTTTCTTTGTGTTCCTCACCTACAATTCATACGCCATCCCTCTCCATACCCATCACCCATCTATCCGTCTCCAATTTAATTCATTTACAGTTTTAACAAGCATGCTTACGTGCCTCGTCACCCGGGTAATTTATGGAGATGGGGTCTCGGGCTCGGTCCCCTGGTGGCCACACGGCCTTGACACGTAGCCAAACTTGTCTTTGGCCTGCGTAGGCTTAAGGAAGAGGGCAAATGTAGGAAGATGGACATTGTGGAGAGCCTTAAAGGACCACACGTGTTTCTGCAAGTTTTCCTTAACTACAAATCCAATTCCAACTCCAAGTTCAATAATTAACACGTCGGGTCACGTTTATCTATCCTGTACAGCAACAGAATGTAAAAATAATTAGTTTTATTTCTTGGCTCAACTCTGTCTTGGTATAGTTTTGAGCTTTGGTGAGACGTAGGTTGGCTGTTTTCCACTGTCCCCATTCTTACTGTCAAGCTAGGCTAATCACCTCCCAGCTCTAGCTCCATATTACATGCAGAAATGAGCAGCATTGGGCTGTAACACATTACTTATTAATGCGTTAAAGTAATGTGATTAATTGGCTTGTTTGCTGTTACTCTACCAGAAGAGGAGAAATGCGACTCCTGGTTGTCTTATTGTCTTATACATGTTGTGTGTTTTTAGCTGATTTCCTAAGGTTAGCTACTGGAAGCTACATTACACATACATACATTTGTAAAGTAATGTAATTATTTTTTCCTTTCAGTCATGTCTAATTAGTAAGTGATTACAGTTTTCAACTTGCCCAAAACTGGAAATTAGAGTGGTATAGATCTTTTCTTTCTGCCTTTTACTTAATACTGTAATGTTTTATTGTTTTGTTTTTATGATGTAAACTCGACAGCCTTTGCAAAAGAGGGCTCCGGTTCCACAATGTGTTTGAGTGTAAATAAAGGTTATAATGTACTCATCTAACTCTTGGAAAGAAAGAGAACAAGCGTATTTCCCAAAATGTTGAACTATTCCTTTAATAAATTTGTACATTGAATAACTGATTGGGTTTGGCACATTTTTGGTGGTAGGTTATTCATAAAGTGTCTGTGGCACACACACTGATACAGACTTGCACCTCCAAAACCACAGCAAAAGCCAGCTGTAGCCTAATAAAGGGATTAGAGCATCCCAAAGCCCAGGTTTGTCATTGACTGTGAACAAAAGGGAGAACAGAAAAGGGGAGCTGAAAATGTGCAGATTAAACAAACAAATGTGCCGGTATTTTCTAGGTGCTTGAGGTGCATGCATTGCTGGAGTGGCATAGAGCGAGAGTAAATATACACATGCTCACACATCCAGTCACCATCTTGTGCCTTTATTGGGGCTAATCCTGTGTGTACACCCTCCCAGGCTTACAAATGCCCCCGTAGACTCCACCAGCACCGACGAACACAGAGAGCTTTGCTAAAGTGCTCTATTCAGAGCATGAGCACGCAGCAAAATGTGTTAAAATGACCAACATGTGCAAACAGGCTGGCAGTCAGCAGCCCCAGAAGTACTAATTATGATGATGAGGGAGTGGGCAAAAGCTGAGGCATATTAAATGGCATGTGTTGCCCAACAATATTAGTACTCTGCTGTTAAATCATTTGCTAGCCTAGTGCAAATAAATAATTGTAGGTCTATTCTAGGTTACCATGGTAAGACCGTGAAGATAATCAAACACATTTGAATCAAGTGGTCAGTCTTCAAAAGGCTTAAAGAAATAGTTCAACATTTTGGGAAATACATGTATTCGCTATCTTGCCAAGAATTAGATAATAAGATCAATACTGCTCTCAAGTCTGTACGGTAAATGTAAAGCTACTGCCAGCAGCCGGTTAGCTTAGCTTGCTTAGCTTAGCACAAAGACTGAAAACAGGGGGAAACAGCTAGCCTCTAAAGCTCACTAATTAACTCGTTATATATTCTTTGTTTAATCCGTACAAAAATTGAAGTGTAGAGACACTTTCTCTCCTTTTTTTTAAAAAAATGATTGTTTTTGTGCTAGACTATTTCTAAGATAACCCTGCTAGCTCTAGCTACATAGTTAGCGTACATCTATGAGAGTGCTATCAATCTTCTCATCTAACTTTCCGCAATGCAGCCAATAGGCACATTTACAAACTGTTCCTTCAAGTTGTTTGTCAGTTTTAATAGATCTTCTGAATTTCTTTAAATCTTATTGTTAATGGAAGATTTCCTTGCAGGTTCGGGCTTTTGATCAACATTCAAATAACTTGAGATCTAAAACATACTGTATGTGTGAATGTGGTCCAACAGATATCTAAAAGGAGAGATATCCTCGAGTCGATCCGTCTGGGTCCTTAATCAAAGGTAAAAGTTTCAGAGACCCCCTGTGTGATTTCCACCTCAACTGTCATCTGTAAATGAGAAAATCTCACCTCAAGTTTGCACTCTCTGCCACAACCTTCTTGACCTTCAAGAGTGTACACAAGGCGCCCTCTCTGAAGTGTTCATTCAGTGGGTTTGTGTTTGAAGTGTGGAGGGCGACATTCGTTGAGGCTAAACTGGGGAAAAGAGGGTCAGCATCAAGTAAGCCTTGAAAGGATGCAAAGCGTTGAAGTGTCTTATCATAAACACTCCTTCTGTGCCTTGATTATTCCTCGGGGGCACTGATATTGAATCTGTGCTTTGACTGGAAATCGAACACGATTTACAGTAACATTGACTTAGCATATCTCCTCTCTTTAGATCATGTGTGGAAAATGTTAAATCTCAGAAGGAGGATAGCAGATCCACACTGACTGCAAACAGAAAGTACTCTCACCATAGCAGCAGCCATTTTATGCACTTTAATTTGTTGTTATTCGCACACCTGATAGAGAAAAGCCGCCCTCTGGCTTTCCATTCGTTAGAGGCAGGGATTTCTGGAGTTTAGTTTTGATGTTGTCTGGCCTTAGTTTGCTTGTTTACCTCTGAGGACAAAGGGGAGGCTGATAATGTGGCAGCAGAGTCATGGCCGCTGGCCCTATTTGATGAGGAGAAAGGTCTGTTTGACTAATTACCCTGGTGGTCAGACACTTGTTTTGCCAATGCCACATTTTAAGTCTTCTCTCTCTCACTCAGGTTATTTTTCTCCTCGGTTCCTGGGCACACGCGCTGAGCCATGACATCTGACGCTGATATTTGCATTTGAATTAGCACTCCGAATCGCTACTTATTGATTACCTGCAATTACCTTTCTTTTCTTCCTAGTTTCACCATTTGTTTAAGGGTATTTTTTACTCCTTTCATGGAGTCATTTCTCATCCTGCCTGTTTTCACTCTCTCTATTTTCTCTTAGTCTTCTTGGACTCCAGAGTTTGGGCTGGGCTGATTTAGTCCAAACTGCAGTTCACCTTGACCACAGGTCCGAGACAAGGTGAGTAATACACAAACCATTGTTTGACATGAAATCCATAATCTGCAAAGTGGATCAAATAACTCATAAATGCATCAATCAGCAGGGAGGTATTGATAGCTATTGCATCAGCCTGTAGAGGAGAGAATACAAAATACTATATTTATATGGGAATAGTGCGATCACTCCAGAGAGTTGAAGACTGGGCATACACCTACTTGGACCTCACATGTATTTCAACAAGCAATGATGGTGTGATGTTTTATCATGAATTATCTATATACAAATCCTCACCTTTACATGAAGAACACCATGTATGCTTGAAAAGTTGGGCCTCATGGAAGAACATATTTGTATTTTTACGCTAAGTATCTATTACATGGGGAGAGCAAGAGGCTTGTTCGTACAAAACTCTCTTGACAGTAAAAACTTGTCATAAATTGCTTGTTTCAACCTGATAAATGCCACCTGTTCGTGAACAAGTCCTGATGTTGGAAATAAGCAGTAGTCGTATTACCTAATTACTCAACAACAATTAGAATTAGAAATTTTAATACAGGAAAAAAAAAACTCTCAAAGAATCTCTCAGTAAATTGACAAGCCATGATGATGGTATGCCAGACCGAATATTAATTTTGCATTACATTTAGTTATTTATTTTTACTTATCAATTGATATTGGTCAGGTATTAACAATCCAAATTGATTTAGATTAAGGCATTACTGTATAATTTATTTTCTCTCTGTGAAAAAGGCAGACTCTCTGTACCGAATGGTAAATTTTGTCCGTACCTAAGAAAAAATTCAAGATATAAGAAAATTGGTGAATGCGACAATCTCTCTTAAAACACTTGTATAAAGTGAATTTGTTCGTATGAGTGGTTTGTGCATGAGACCCATTCTCAGTCACGTGCAGCTAAAAGAATTGGGAAAGAGACAGAGTGTGGGTATTTTTCCAAAGATGGCCTTAAAAAAAAAAAAAAAAACATATATTGTGCACTACTGCATTTCAGATGCACAAAATACAACCATAGCAACTTCAAAAGGCCACATCACATGACACTGAAGCTCCTCTCCACCACAGACGACTGCATTATTATGCTCCAAATTGAAATGACTGTGACTGGGCATGCAAACCCATCCTGGCCATTTTCAGGAGTTGGGTTCCATCTTGTCTCCTGATGAAGAGCTTTGTATGGACCACCTGCGCTCAGGGTCTGGACAAGCAAAACTCTGATTGCAAGGTGGATGGAGCACATGTGCGGCCAGAGAAGCGGCACCATGCCGGGGCTAAGTGGCACTTTAACACGCGCCGCATCCTGGGGGTCTGGCTGTCCACCTAAACTGCAGGCACGGCCATGATGCAAGAGATTGGCTTGTTGAAGGACACAGAGAAGCAAACAAACCGGAGAGACTAAAGCAGAGGGTGGTAAACAGGAAAGAGATTAAATGTTTCTAATGGCGATAAAATCATCAAGACAGATTATTTTCTCTCTCTCTTTTTAAGTGTTTCTCTTTGAAACAGTGATTAAGCTTTAATTTCTGACCAAAGCGATGCAGGGACTGCTCGTCTTTGGATGATTATATGTGTGTTGGGACAGATGGTGTCTGTGGGGGTGGTGAGTGATAAAGTGTGTATCAACCCAGTAAAGATAGTATTAGCTGGGAGAGCTGCAGGTGGCTCATCATGATTTTTGCCTGCTAAACTGCTGATATATGTCCCTGGGTTAAAAGAGACAATAGTTATCTACTGGTGAGTAGGAGGTGCTATTGTTTTCTCACTCACCGAGTCTCTCTCCCTTCTCTTTCTATATATTCAAGAGAGAACTCTGAAGATCCAAAACAACTGGTCTGTTCATTTGTTTTAGAGACATGCAGCGGCACTGTGTATTGATTTGACATAAAAAGTGGATACGTGCACTCTACTTGATAACGACCTTCTTCAGGGATGCAACACTAGAGTGCGTGCGTCAAATTGTACAAACTAATTCATTGTTAAAACACCGTAAAAAGTAGAGTGAATAATTCTTAGCTCTTCCCACATGGCGAAATATTTGCACCTTGATCCCCGTACTCATTCACAGATCTGGACCTCAGAGCTTCGATGTGGCTACCTGCTGTTGCTGTAAACAGCTTGGGGGTCTTTGACCTGAATGATGAAGAACATTCCTTATAAATCTCAACACAGAACTCAAACTGTGGCAAGGCCAGCACAGGACAGGACAGGCAGTTTTGGAGGCTTATGAGGAACATTGAAGCTTCAGTAAATTCTGATGAGGAAAAAAAAAAGACTAAAAACAAGGAACTTCCTTGTAAATAATTACTGATTTAAAGCAAACAAAGAATAAATGGGTCATCTTTGAATAACACTGCAATTCACATAGTTCTTTGCTGTAAAAGAAGAGGGAGGTACTGTACTCTATATGACAAGTCCTATTATTTAGAAGGTCATGATCTTTCGCCTCGCTTGCCATCTATTTAAGCCCTTGCATCCTTCGCTCAACCATCAAAACTGTTACATAATTAAAGTCCAGTCGTGGTTTTGGCCATGTGAAAGAAGTCAAAAGTCAGCTCAGCATTGCGCAGAGGTTGCTGAACAATCCTCAAAGTTCAAATCTTTTTCTTGCCAACACAGTGAACTTGTGTCAGCCTTCAGACTTTCGGGGCAGGGGTGTATCTGTGGTACATGCAAGCTTGTTAGCGTCAAGACCAAGATCAAAAGCATACTCGTGTGATGTAGTAAGCACAGTGAACACATCAGTAATGTCTTTATATCTACATTGCTGTGTTTTGTTTCATTTATTCCTTGTGGTCTGAGTTTTGAGGACGTCTTTGCTTTTCATTCCACATGTAGAGTCTCCTCAAAAGAAATTGTATCTGAAAGCTACATGGCCGTTGCTCAAAGAAAAGATAATTACTCTCACTGACCGCAACTAAGCTGACATGCCTGCTGGCCTTGCACATGTGTGTATTCATCATGTTCACGACTGAATGGAAATGAAGTTGCCCTTGTGCCGTCAAACTGCAGTTGATGGCTCCAGGTATATAGTGAAAATTATCTGGTTTGTGGAGGCAATTTGCTCTAGAGTACATGAGTGGGAGTGAATTAAAAGAAATGTCCAACCAATATTATCAGGGAGAGAGAAGAGAGACAGGGACTGGATTGGCCTATGCATGAATACAGATGCCAGACAAAGTAGATGTTGGAAGATACATTTATATAACCTGGATGGAAAAAAGATACAGCAGTGAGGTAGAAGGGGGGCAAGAGGAGAGGAGCAAGGAAATTAAGTAATTATCCTTTCAAGCCTAATTTGAGGTGCTGTTTGAAATTAACCTATGCAAATGAAGTGGCTAAATCCCATTGAGGACCACAGTGACTCAGACTCTACAGGAGCAAGATTGGCTTTCACATCTTATCACAATACTATCAAATGCAAATTCTGAACTGTAATAAAGTGTTCATGCATTTTACTGAGGAACAATTTTTCCATACCATGTGAAGAGGTCATATTGCTTGTTGGTATGTTATTTTTTTTCCCCTCATGTTTAAAATACATTACATCAAAATAAAGCCAGTATTCAAATAATAGCCTGGAGCATGGCTGGCAGAACCAAACAAAGGCTGGTCGTTGATACAGACCAGGTAAAAAACATTGTGGGGTGGTGAAATTGCTTAATCAATGTAAAGGATCAAAAGGTAAATTCTTTCATAATGTACATTTCTACAGCACTAATTCCATCAGTACAACAACGTAATTTCTCTTTTTAACAGAAATACAGTTCTCATTCACAAATTACATTTACTTCCAAATGCCTCTACTTTGCAGTTTTTTTGACCAGTGTTAAGGTGCCATCAATGAAACTCAATACCTCCTGTATTGTTTTCACGTTAAAAGACTTCTTTATATTAGATAGATTATATACCTGGTGCCGCTGGAAGGCTTTTAATGAGAAACATCTTTGCAAGGAGTGTTGTCTTTAGTGACAGTAGCTTAACACTGATTGGAAAAATAGCAAATTAGAACTGCAAATCATTTGTAAGCGAGAGCGGTATTTCTGTTAAAAGGAGAAAACCAACAGAGCAGTGAGCATAACATGATTCTTTTGTTGTACTGATGGAATTAGATGCTGTGGAAATGTACATTATCCTGAATTTATCAAGCTAACAGGTTAACATGGAGAAGAAGATTGCATTAACAGCAAACACCATCAAACTGCATATTCAATATTTTATGTTAGCAATGGGTCAGATAACTATGTATAATGTGTGGGGTGGCTTGAAGTGAAGTGAGTTGAACCCACAGAAATGATCACCCAGTCTGCTGGATGTTTAAATAGGCAACTGTTTGCTAGCGCGTTCGCATATCAGGTTTGTAAGGTGATAATATGTCCATGTTATGTTTCCAGTTTCTCGCTCTGCTACCGTACATGGGCAAAAAAATCAATGAATGCAAAAACTATAAATAAAGGGCCTTTCTCTAAGCCTGTTTCCCATAAAGACCTGGTTCTCTTTGCAGTGGAGGTAAATACTGACCACTTTTTGAGAATCACAGCTAAAACTCCACAGAGACGGCAGATAAATCAGCTTATCTGATTGACTACTCCTATTTAGAAAATTAACCCTGGAGAGTAAGCTGTACAATACTTATTTAGAACTAAAGAAACCATCACATTCCAGTAATATCATGCATGTTCACAAACAGCAGCACATCAGACTATTTTCACATCACTCAACATCTAAGCGCAATCCTTAAACTGGCACAGGCCCATGACTGTGACCTTCTGTAACGACCTACAACAACGCAGGTTCCCCAGTGTGCGTCTCTGCGAGAACGAGGAGAAAAGAGGAAGCGAGGCGCATGTGTTTAACTGGCGGAGATGAAATTAAAAGTGGTGATTTCCCTGTCGACTGCTCCCTCTAAGCAGCTGCTTGCTTCTCTTTATGGTGAAGATGTCATTATTTAATTCATAAAAGCGTTTTTATCATGCTCTCTCACCCGTCTATGCACGGCCACTTGCCATCTCTTCCTGTTTATTCAAGCTTGCATTCTTCCAGATTTACTCTGCTCTGGTTTGTTCCTTCTCTCTGTACACCTTCAAACACCTTCAATTGGTCAAAACCAGATTAAATGTATTTATCAAGAACAATAAAAGCACTGGGAATTCTCTTGGTGACATTTACACAGGGACTTACTGTATCACCGGGTTACATGCCTATCATTCAGGCACAGAACAGGACTTTTTATTCTACACAAGACGAAACAAGCAATAGTGCAAATCAATCAACATTTATATAGTTACTATTGTATCACTCTATGCACTCATGCAGCATGACACACCGCATGGCTGCAGCTTCAGAAAGGGATGAACGGACATTATGAAGAGCTTGCTTGGGATCATCTTGCGATCTAAATGCAAATTTAGGAAGGGTGTGAAAGCACTGAGGAAGTTATTACCTACATGGCTGGCTTTGATGAACAGCTCACGGCGTTTGAGGCAAATACCAAAGAGGAGGATTGCATCCATGTGATTAAGATGATTAATTACTCTTTTAAATGTATTCCTTTTTTTTCTTCTTTTTTTTTTTCTTTTTTACACCTCCTTCAACCTCAAGCAATCACAGGAGGTGTGTGCAGAACCCGTGGTGCTACTTGTTTGAAAGTGTGTTGTGAATTCAAGTGTGGCAGTTGGCACAAGCATGGGGAGCCATCAGTGCAGATGTAGTGAAGTCAAAACCATGCCAGTGAGGATGTATACAGGAACTGGCGGCATGATGTAAGATTGACATGAATGTTGAATAGGCTGGATCAAGCAAACTCAGGCCTATAAAAAAAATAAATCCTTATTAAAAAGAAGCTTTAAATGCTGTGAAATCTTAAAAAGTAGCATTGAAAACTTTGCTGCCCTGACAGAAAATGTGTAGTCATGCCTCTCTTTGAATCTCTCCCAAAAAATGTTTGAACCAATACTCATTTATGTAAAAGCCACCAATTTGTGTCTCTACTTTGCAATGAATCCCAAGGACATTTCCAGAGACAGTCCAAACATATGCTGATGTGACATCACTCGGTGACAAACCCACTTAAAGATAAACTCTTAAAAACACACTTTCAGAAATAAAAGTCACCTTTAGAGGGGGGGAAATACTGAGTGAGTGAAATGAAAGCAATTTTTCTCCTTTTGAAATGTAAATGTGCAGCGATTTGCTGAATACCTTTGAAGAAATCATGTTATTAAGAATCAGGTGTCGCTATGCAGCCACCATTGATATGCAGTTCATAATTTTTAAATGAAATATATTTCTTCCTCTTGCAATTTCTTCACCCTTTTCACTTCTTCCTAAGTGGAGAGCAGTCTTTGTGTGAAAAGGTCATATGCCTTTCATGGAGCTCACACTCACCTGCTGACAGGCGAATGTCATCACTTTCCTTTAAACTTAGTAATGATTCTTTTTACAAGCCTACATGCGATGAAACATCTCAGTGTGGTGCTTTTTTAAAGTATTTAGCCTCACACAGTGTGCAAACTGAATATGCAATACATAGTTAACTGTCAGTTTGAGAACTTTAATCGTGATGGAGAAATTGTACTACTGTATTTATTTTGGTGCTCATCTGTCTTGATGTTTTTACAAAATAACATCAATACAGATTTATGCAGCAGCCATTGGGATCATGGCTGTGAGGCACTGTTGACAATGATATAAATAACACAACAACAGGATTATCAATATCAAATTATTCAATACTTTCAGCCTTGAGAATGTGAAATAGTGTGTGTCACATGAAAGTCTGTGTGTGAGATGAAACGCTGCACACTGAGGGCATTTATTAACGTTAGATCACAGCACTGATACCGAGAGTATATTAATTACTCTCTTATCTTGTTGGTTTTTCTAATTAACAACTTCTTGAGCAATGTTGATTAGGTCAAATTAGGACATTAGGAATTAATTCAAGTACAGTTGTACAGGCCAGTAAAACTAAATTTAAAAAAAATGCCAAACAAATATATTACTTATTTGTTTATCATGTTTCAATTACAGTTTCAAGACTAACTAACTGTTAGGCACAGCAGTTCTTTGAGCTAAATGCTAACATCAGCATGCTAACATGCTCACAATGACAGTGATACCAGGCTGGTGTTTAGCACTATAATGTTTACTACGTTCACCATCTTAGTTTGGCATGTTAGCATGCTAACATTAGCTAATTAGCACTATACACAAAGCCCATCTGAGACGGATGGGAATTGACTTTTGCAGGTATTTGGTCATAAACCAAACTATTGGACCAATTAATTTGTTAACCTGATGATGACAATAGACTAAAAGTCAATTCTTCACCAAAATACAATTCATCCTGAGGGGAACATGAAAGTCTGTACCAAATGTCATGGCAATCCATCCAATAGTTGTTGAGATATTCACTCAAAACCACAAATGTCAACCTCGTGTTGGCACTAGATGAAAAGTCAGGGGATCAGACTTCTGCCTCTGGGGACCATGAAAATTTCATGTCAATCAATTCAATAGTTATTGAGATATTTCAGTCTGGATTAAAGTGGTGGACCGACACACCAACATTGCCATCCCTAGAGCCACTGGCATGGCCAAAAAAATAAAACAACTTTAAATCTGTTCTGATTTTGCATGTTTCAGATTGACATCTTCAAAATATAAGAGCACTTTTTCAAGAAAAATACACTGCAGGTGCAAAGAGGCACTTGCATACTATAATTTAGCAACTGGTGTGAGAGCTTTCTCTTTCCCAGTCCAACTGTGTTCATATTCCCACCATGGCGTTGCATTTGTCATAAAAACTACTACGATTCCATTGAGATGAAACTAGAGCAGATTGGATGACTTATTCTGTGTGTTCACAGCAAAACAAGGTTCCAGATTCACTTATCTGTGACTCAGGGGTGCTCAAGTGTTGTGTTTCTCTGGTCTGATGAACGAGGATATCACAGCGGTTGTTTGTTCTGCAGTGTCTCGGAAAAAGTAGCTATGAGCTCATGTCATGAAAGACAGTTGTGAGGGAGCTTTGTGGCTTATTGGCCTAGGGATTCACACGCTGCTCTGGAAAACACTTTTGAGGCACTCGTATACGTTGCTCAAATGCACCTTGAGTGTGAAGTGGATGAGAATATATCATGTTTAATTCTCAAATTTGCTCTGTAATTTATAATAAGCATAGGCAGGACTGGGGGGCGCACACATCACTAAGAATGTTGCACCAAGAACAGGTCTTAAACTGGTACCAGTTCCTGACTTCAGCTTTTGGGCAGTCACTTCTGCATTCGGTATTGAAACTCAGTTGCTTTCATTTATTTTAACGCAGTTGTTTGGTATTTTCAATATGCCTACAGAATAATAAACATTTTCTGTACTCACTGACTAATGATTACTCAAGTGACACACAATTATGGTTTTGTTTACCTTCTCTAAATGCTGATTATGGTGGACACAGACAGGTTACGTAAAATCATGGTACGCAAACCACAAAAGTGAATGAAAATACAGCTAATGCAAATATATGCATAACAGTTGTCATGCGTAATGTGGGTAACACTGACGATCAAATAGAACAACAAGCCATACATTTGGGGGGCTTCAGACTGTCCGTTTTGGACTGTTTCCCCCCAGCTCAAGTTTGTTGGCAAGTGGCTCAGGCCCCCCCCCCCCAAAAAAAATGACTGTGAGTCACACTTGCTAACATTCACATTCACATTCACACATAGAGAAGTATGGGTATTGATAAGCAACATTGGTATTGCTTTTTGGTATTGCCACCGAACTGATAACATCCCAATGATAGGCATTCCTTATGGGGTTCATTTCCTACACGTATAGAGATTTAGTTGGCTTTGTGTGGATGTAGCTAACAAGCTTTGTAGCGTTCGCTCAAAATAATGCTAACTTGGAGTACTGTAGACATCCTAGCCAGAAGGCTATCCATTTTAAGCAATAAGGTTTCATAAATAAGTGATGAAAAACAACAGTGGAAATTATTTTAATTTCAACTCTTAGGTAGTGCTACTATCGTAAGACTAATAGCATTGGGGTTCTGTGGTCACCAGACACAGATAACACCTGTTGATGAGAGGAACAATTCTTATGCTTTCCAGATCTGAGCAGCTGAAAGCAAAGGAAGCAAAAAATAATTTTCACCTAAATATTTCAACAGGTCAACTTCTGCCAAACAAGCGAGCTATCCAGCCAGTGATTAGCCACAATACAGGACCCATTGGTTGTATAGGTTGTTATCAAAACTTACTCCTGTTGAGTTTTAAAGGGTATGCAGCAGCCATAGACCTTTTACACAGAAGACATTTTGACATGACACAGCAGGAAAAGCATTAGCGTGAATAATAAAATGAATGATGGCTGAATTCTGTTTAGCTACTTCAGTTTCTGGTATTGTGCATGCTGGCTAACTGTCACAGCTTACAGAGACACTTGAATAGAACGGAGTCTTCGTTAATGTTATTAGTGTGCTTTTCCTGCTATGACAAGTCAAAATGTCGGCTGTGAAAAAGGCCTATTGTGATACATTTAAGAGCTCATAATTACAAGAATTTTTCTTCTTTTACAAATTTACACCTGAATGTTAGCATTTACAGCCATTATAACCCATGTAACACCTAACTCAGACCCTGTATTACAACTGAACTTCTACTAAACACTAAAATAGAAATTGGGAGCTTAAAGCTGTTGCATAGCTATAAGCATACTGAGGTCTTTCAAAATATAGTTACTACTGTACTTTGAAACACTTCGAATGAATATGAATGATACATTGTGACCTATTATTATTGCATGTAGAGTGCTAGAATATGGGTTAACACCTTCGCTTCAAGTGGAGATCATTATTGTCTTGACATATACTATTTATGAAACACAATACTCAGCTCTATAATTGCTTCCACCACCCACGTGCATTCACAAACCTGCCAATCCAAGTGAATCAAGGCTCCCTTAAATCCCAGTTTAACTCCCAGGTGTGCAGTAGATCCTCCTAAAAGTCAACTTCACAAGTGTTGTTACTACAATTTAGACTTACAATTCGGTGCTATTTAAAAAAGTGTCTAGACCGAGGCTCATTGCTTAACTGTGACCTCCAATTCAGCTTTTCCCTTCTACGCTCCCACATGCAATCCATTTTTCATGCCGGCTCTGTATCGTTTCAGCCCATTTTATTTTGCTCCTCTGAAGGAGAGGTGTGTTGTTTTTTCAGGGAAAGCAGTGTGTGCTGTAGCCTGCTGAGCCCAAGCAGTTGGTTGGGTACACCATGTGCTGTGCGCTGCTGCCGTCTGGCATGGATGCTAGCAGTCATCACTACCAATGGCCGTTTCGCTTCAGTGAGTCTTTCAAACTTCTGTACTTTGTTGTCACTTATTCTATATATGTCTTTGCGCACTCAACTGCTTGGAAACAATTAAGCGAAAGAAAGACTAAAAACAATGTGCACTGAATCAGTTGATGCGGGGTGTTCCTTAGCAGCAAACATCAAATTTAACACTATAACAAACTTCCTGGCAGTACCTCAAAGTACCTCACTAGTCTGTAATCTTAAAAACATTCATGAAGTTTGTTCCCATGGTTGCCCCAGTGCAAAGCAATGAAATAAAAGCATTTCAACTCGTAAAAATCAAACATGTGGGCTTTATACCTGCGATTGAACATCAAGCTGAAAGGTATAAGGGAGCGTCTGCTTGGCTTTATCACTAATGGGCCCCAAACTGCAGCGCTTAGACTGAATATGAATGTACCCCCGGTGAATTATTAATGTTGTGGTGCGCTTCGTATTCTGCCTGGCACTTCCAGAGGTGATCCACCTCCCACGCGGATTGGAAGCTGTCACCCGTAATTGGAGAAATCACGACAGCACGGAGTTAAGTGCTCCACAGTCCCCGGGTGAAGAATCTGACGGTGCACACTGCAGCACCAAGAGGTGGGAACATTTTCCTATATGGGTTTTTTATGCTGTTTTTTTCCTCTCTCTCCATTTCCTTCCCCAATATTTTTCTTTCTCTTTCCCCAATCCTCCTATTTATGACTTTTAGAGTCTGTTTCACTCTGAAGGGATATTTAACTTTAGTTGACCAGAAAATCTTAATTTATTAAGGATGTCACATTCAATAAGCAATGATGGAGAAATTGAGTTAATTGAGAAATACTTAAGAAGTCAGTACTTTGAAATCAGATGACAATGTTCAGTCAGTGCTCACAGATCAAGATAAGCTACAATGCCTTTCATGACCTTTGACCCTATCCATAACCCATACATTCCACTGAACACATTCCTAAAACCGTGTGAGATGAACCGTGTCTGATGAAAAACATGGTAATATCGCAGAAGGCACCATTCATGAAGACTCTGCAGTACATTTTTCTGACAGAGTGACAACTCTGTGCAAAGCGTGTGGATCCTGGGTCCCGCAGAGTGCCCAGGGCACCATCAAAGCGACAGCTCATAGAACACAGGGACCCCCGTGTCCCGAAGATAGAGGCAAAGTTGTTGGCACACCAAGAGTTTTGGTAGTCCCATTGCCCTTGAACAAAGAGATCTGTCACTTTTCATGACAGGAGCAAGATTGCAGGGCTTCATTCTGGACCAACCATAGCATCTATGATCCGTGGTCAAACACTGGCAGATTCATCTCAGCTCCAGCAACCATGGTTCTTGGAGGCCCGTCTGTCTGTCAAAGACAACATTGTTGATTGGGAGAGACAAGGCTTATGTTGACAGAGGTTCAGGCCAGTGCAGGTCATGTGTGAACTGGTGACAAGGCCAAAAGATGAAATCCATCTGGGTCTCGTCTGGAACCCGAGGAGCTCTCGAAGTGATAAGTGAAGCTTGATGTGGCGAGGGTTGTCTAAATTTGATAAGAATCCTAAACTAGGGCACGGATTTTGATCCGCCTCACAGGAGTACACACTTTTGTCAAGAGGAATCCTGTGCAGTCTGTTTTTAGCTCCACAATTGGAACTTAATCACTATAATCCATTCATTGGATTATGATGCCACTGCTTCGTGATAAACCATCTGTGTGAGAAGGTGCCGCTGTGTTAAATTTGGAGTTCACCTATCATTGCTTGTCAATCTATTTCACTTATTTCGGAGGCTTATTTTCCACAGATTTACTTACAACATGTATTCATTATTCTTATCAATTTACCTTTTAACCATATGCTTAGCTTAAGCTGGACTTATATCTAACAGATGCTATTCCCACTTTCAGTTATATAAAAAATACAATACATATTGTTGGTGCAAACACACTGACCCTAAAGGCAAACAAAGCATTTAATTTCCTCTTTTAGGTGAAAGAGAAAAGGTGCAATATTGGAACAGTTCTAAGAGATAAGATGGTGTGCTGTCTCTGAAATGCAAATATAATGGACGTGAAGAGGAAATGAGAAAAAACTGAGTTTGACACCATCAGTTCAGCCAGAAAAACAATGAAAATATATACAACCATAACAACAAATTAATGATGTGGGAACAATGTAAGGAGGTTGAGCCAAAATGTTTATAAATGTACACACAGAATGTTTGAGTAAGTCACCATAAATGTTTCACAGCACTATAGAGGCTGTGTATCTATATATGTGTTTACTGGGTGAAGTATTTGCTGATAAAATGTGTCCTGCTGGTTCAGTGGTGAAGTTGCACTAGATTTTGAACAAGAGGCAACAGGGCAAGAGAAGCAAGTTTACATTGGTACATTTATGTTGATGAATGCTGTGTATTGGACTTTAACACATAATCCAGTGTTGAAGGAGAAGTGGTCATATAACTCAAGGTATTCAGATATGACTACAAATATCAGTTTTCCCTAGTGTGGTCCTTGTGGATACCTGGGCCACACATGAGCAGCAAACTGGGAAATGTAAACAATTCTCAACTAATTCAGCAGTGGCAAATAACAGTACATGACAGCAGCAGCCGCCCTTTCTCCCCTTGCTGCCTGAGTAGTCTACATCAAAGCTCCCATGAGGTCTTGACAGCCTGCCTATGTCAAAGTCTCAAGGGAGTTTTGACTGTAGTTGTTGATTGTTTCTATTACACAATAAGTGTCATAATATCTTCAAAAAATAGTGTTCAAGTACAGAGTTGTAGATTGCTTTTCTTTGTAATTGGATGTTCTTTACCAAGGTGAAAAGGGCTGTTATCACACATTAATATAGCCATAAATAATAAAAACAGCTAGCAGTTTCCAGTCTTTGTGCTAAGCTAACTTAGCTAGCTGATGCTGGTAGCTTCACATTTACCATACAGGCATAAAAGGTATCAATCTTTTTCTCTTGCTCTCTGCAAAAAAGCGAATAAGCGTATTTCCCAAAATGTCGAACTATTCCTTTAGTTTCCCCCCGTATGCCGCAACCTGTTTTTGCTAAGTTTTAGCATAATTCCCACACTACATTCAAAGTAATGCTACGCTTGCTTATTTTGGCAAACCATGTTATTTAAGGATCAGTTAAGTGCGGGTATGCTATTTATGCTACCTAATCCTGAAAAATATCCGAGTTAGTATGGGCTCAAAATAGCAGCTGTACTTTATTTTTTGGACTTTGACATTTTGGACCTTGATTAGGAACAACATACCGAACCACACCAGCCCACATGCATCAGTGATGGGAGACATAGTTCAGAAAATGTATCCTGTCAACACTTGCTTTAGCACAGTATCTCTACATCACTTAATTTATAAGCACAACAGCAACCAAAGAACCTTCTTTTTCCCCCCAAGTTCGTTTTTATTCACCACCAAAGGCACTTGAATGCGCAATAAGTCGCATTTACAACTTACAGCCTCGGTAAGAAGAGCATACAGGGAGCACTTGAGGGCAGCATTATACCACATCTGCTTTACCTCGGGCTTTTCGGATGATGAGATACAGAATAATTCATTCAGATGTTGAATTTTTAATAAAAATGTATGAGCCGGTGTGTGAAATGCCTATTTCTTTTCAAAGATTATGTTTAAAAAAGGCTATAAAATACTGTGTGTCCATATTTTGAGGGTCATGGTGGAGGCCGGTGGTGTTACCTTGTAACTCCAATTTGGTGAATTTCATATATTATCATCTCAGTTGAAGAGTTTTCTATGTATTTAGAAAGTGATTCTGTGGATATGAAATCTTTTCTAAACTCTATTGGATAAGTGCACGCTCATTTAGCCAAGCGGTGGAAGTTCTGCGAACCTGAAAATTTCAAAAGCAATTATGTGCAGGTGGGCTGTGGTTGGCCAGTCTGAATCAAGAGTTAGGGCCATTTTTTGATCTGTCTGCCTCAGGTAATACAATATTCAAAATGCTTTATGGTGCAGAATGGAAGTTTCTGATGGGATTGCTATGTACCTATGATTGCCTATAACGTGTTATAGCCAAAATATATAGTCCAGCTTACAACATCCTTGTCATTGTGTCATATAAATCCATAATGCATGTCCTGATATTTTCTGATGCGGTTGTGGAAAGTAACTAAGCACTGTTCTTTAGTACAATTTTGAAGTACTTGTATGTGACTATTTTCATTTTCTGTTACTTTATACTTCTGCTCCACTACAAGTCAGAGGCAAATATTGTACTACATGTATTTGATAACTTTAATTACTAGTTACTTTGCAAATTCAGATTGATAATACAAAATATAATCAACAAATAAATGATGTATTATCACAGGTTAAGACTTTATTGATCCGTGGAGGAAAATTCACCAAGCAGCATATAAAGTAATTAAAATTAGCTCCACCTTTACCAGCTGCAACACTAAAGTGATGTACACATTAATGCATCAATAATGATAACTGAATAATACAATATACATTATCCTGAAATGTACCATTCTTCACAATGAGTTTTTTTACTTTTTGTAAGTATATTTTGATGCTAATACTTTTGTACTTTTACTTAAGTACATTTAATTAATTAAAAAAATAATTAAAACTTTTACTTGCAACAGAGTATTTCTATACTGTAATATTGCTACTTTTAGTTAAGTAAAAGATCTGAGTACTTCTTCCACCAGTGGCTGTTAGAATATGCAAAGTCTTACCAGTTTTGTTTTGAAATAGTTCCACTAGTGATGTTTGAGGGCGTTTTCACACCTGCAGTTCGTTTCTCTGGTCCGAATCAGTTGATGAGTTCGTAAACTTGGAGTGTTTTTCCCTTGGTTCGGTTTCTTTTCACACAGAGGAAAAATCCAAGAGAACTAAAATGCATCACTACAAACCATGTGAGAACGTTCACTCCGCTTATTGGTGATGTGTCTGGGGATGTTACACACGGTAACAGTAGGTGGCGGCATGCACCATTGACATTGGTTTGTAGTCCACCAGTAAAACCAAAGAAGAAGAAGAAGAAGAAAGTAAATACAGGCAGAAGGTCCTGTGTTGTGAACTAGTGCATATTTCTGTGATAGAAACATTGCTGGTTCCTTCTCTGGCTAGCTGCTACTATGAGAAACAGTTTGCGGGCTCTGCTGCATCGCAGAATGCAAAGCACACCTGGCTACAGGAGCCGTTTAGCTCAAACTTGCGGAGTATACCGCATAGGTGGGTCGGATCACCTTCCCACCACAAACAAACTGCTCCAGAGTTCATTTGGAACCGGACCGAGACCACCTCTTCTAAAGGGTCTCGGTGAGGTTGTTTTGGCCTGCACCCAAGTGCGATTACTGTGTTCACACCTGCCCAAACGAACCGCACAAACGCACCAGGGTTCGTTTTAACTGAACCAAACAAGTTAGATGTGAAAACGTCCTAAGACTATAAAATAACTTTTCCCTTAGACATTAGGATGCATTGAAAGCATGAGTGTAGTCCTCATCCCTCTCTTATTCTCCTCTCTCTCTCTAATAGATTCAAATGAATTCAGCCTTGCCAAGAGCAACTGACAGAGTTAAGTTATTTGTGCTGGGCCGACACCCCTGTTCCGCTCATCTCTATACAAATTCAATTTCAATTTGAAAAGCAGACTCGCTGTTATGCACATTTGTCAAAACATCAACATTAGCCTAAATAGTCCAGTGGGGGAGGCTCTGGCATGTAGCTTATGATGGCTGTTTCCCTGAAGAAAATCAGATCAAGTATTGTTAATGTCTCCCACACACACCTTGGGTGATGAGTATTAATTCTTTCAAACTGTAGTGACAAGGAAAGCCTAGCAACAATGGCCTATAGTCTATATTTATGCCATTCTAGTCTGTTGTACAGTAGGTGTGCTTTAATTTTTGGGCAAGTGACAATCAATTCTCCTTACCCTGCATTGTTAACATATGTGAATCACATAAGAGATAAACCAGGCTGTTTTTTCATTTGTCTTTTCACAGGACAAAAGCAGGAACCTTTTTATAATACGAATAACAATACAAATATAGTACATGCATAAAATTAAACCGTTAAAAAGCATGAAACGAAACACTGCAGCAAACAATAATGAAAGCAGAAAGCTCACAGTGTAGGAGGACATGGGGAAGACTAGTTGGAAATAAAAAGTTTGAAGATGAGACTAAAGTAATGAAATGGAAGTGGTGGCAGCGAGGTCCCGGGCCAGAGTGTTCCTCAGCTCAGGGTCAGCAACTGTAAAGGTTCGATCACCAATGGAGCAGAGCTTTGTGAGAGTGTGGGAGAGACAAAGTGTTTAAGAGGGGGTGTAGGGCTGCTAGAGGTTGCAGTTTTTTTTTCTTGGATGGAGTGCAAATAAAGATGCTGGAATTGCCCAGACAACTGTTTGTCAGCATTTTTTGGCTTTCTGGCAGCGTCAGATGAAGAAAGACTTGATAGAGAAAGAAGAAGGTGAATACATAAAAGAGGGATAGTGAAGAGTGAAACATCAGCACTGGTTTTGATTCACCTATTGATCTTGGCAGACTGACACTCCCTCTCATCCTTGACAGCCTCTTTCTCTCTCGCACCTGAAATCCATTTTTTGCCTATGTCAGCAGGAAGGGAGGAAAACATGGCTTTGGCTTGATGATGAGTCAACCTGAACCTGGGTCACATGATATACTTTGTTGGTATGAGGTTGAATAAAGTACAGAGTAAGTCGCTAATCTTTATTAGCTTCCTGTCGTCACCAGCCTAATTGAAACTTGCCTTTGTCATTGTTCATAGTCACTTTACTCTAATGATTTCGAAATATCTGTGGAACTCCTAGCTTAAGGGAAGTCGTGTTTGTTATATTTTGATGTGTCAATCCATTTGCAAAATGTCAGGAAGGATTTCTTTTTGTCCCAATCTGCCACTGGTGCACACGAGTGGATCTCATCTTGTGATTATTACTGTAGAAACACTTATGGAACACTTATGGGAACCCTTAATATGCTTAAGGGGTCCCAAGATCATTTAAAGTTTAAGTCTGACTCAGGAGCGTTGTTGCATTACATTCTTTATACTCATACAGTCCCCTGTTCTCCCTGCCTTTCTCCACTTTGCCAAACATGGCTTAAAATGATTGCCACAATAATAGCCTTCAGGATGATCATATGATTGCCAGTTGTCCTGCTTGGCTTTCAGATACATCAGACATCAATTTGGAATTGATTACTCAAAAAGGCAGGAGCAATTTGCCTTCTGTCCCTGCTACTGACAAATAACATTTCAAAATAATGTGCTGAAGAATACACTGACTTTTGGCAAATACAAATTCATTGATAATCTTGCTCTTGCACAATCTGAAGATTGGACTGCAGATAATAATTTCATCACACTGTATATTTTTAAGATAAAATACAATTTGAAGGTGTGTTGGTCAGGGTCAAAGTAAATGTACTGGTTAAAAGCGTATCAAAGTGGATTAATAGCCCCAGAACCAGTAGTGCCTCTTCTACAGTCAGCAATGTGTTATTAGCTGCATACCTTATGTACTATACTTTTAGTGTTTCACACTTAAAGTAAAATGTACATTATGATCTGGTGGTTAGACTGTCCTACACCAGCCGCTAATAGTATGTACTCTGGGTAACAGCACTGCTGTGTGATATTGCTGAGCCACAGCTGATGGTTTGGTAGTCTCCTTAATAGGGGATAACTTTAGCTATTTTCTGTCCCTTACTCCAGGACGGATACAGCATATTGCTGCCACATCTTTCTGAATCTGTAATACTCATTAGAATAGCACACTTTGACACCTAAGACAGCTTGCTCAAAGTAGTTCCATTGTTCTTGAGTTAGGCTAGTTATCATCTAAACTTTAGTTAAAACAAAAACTCTCTAATTAGGATGCACAAGTGATTTATTTATTATTCCTCATTGTTAAATTGAAATCTGAAAGCCCTCAGCCAAAATATGTGAACTGCTGCATTTGTAACCCATTTTCATTCCACAGTGAGACAAACAAGAATTACTTTGTTGAACTGGTTGTAACTGGTAACTGTAATACCAGTAAGCAGTATTTCATTAAGAGTTAAGAGTTATGCAGAGACCGTTCAAGCCAGCATAGACTTGGGGCACATGTGCTTAGCTCCAGCGTGGGATGTTGCATGTCACCTTAATGTTCATGGATTGCTACACAGAGTGAGTAGTTCAGTTCAGGGGTTTTCTATACAGGCCTATGTGGATAAGATTCCTAGACATCTGTATACATTGGGAACCATAAGGGATTGGTGACTGGCCATTCATTGGAGCCATTCCACAAATAGCCACAATTTCTATATTGAAATTTAGTGTTCACATTCACCCTCCTTATAGGAAGAAACCTATTGATTATGGTAACCGTGTAGCCTTATTCTCTGGTGCCACTATTAAGCCAAACTTTTCTACATCAGAAACTAATGGTCAGGTTGGCATGGCATTTGTTGTGCTCCCAAGAGAGAAAAAAATATTGATTTTGGTTTGCGTCACCACCACCATGCCAGACTTGTATCTCACAATCCCTAACTCATAAAACACAGTACTTTCTGTGCACATTAGTGTTCCAAAGAGGAGTAAACATATTCATTTTGAGACCCCATGTTCTTTACTATACAACCATGATTGGGCCAACCTCTTCATGTGTATCTCCTGACCTGTTGGTCATGAACGCTCAATATTTTGCCGTGCACTTTTCTCCACCACACCCACACTGTCATCTGCCCAGTACAATGTTTGTCTGTGAAAGTAATGGCTAACTGGGGAGATTATTAGCCCTTGGTGGAGGTCTGCACTGTGTTGAGTGCTTTCTTGCTTGCCATTAGTTGCAGGGATTTCTGACAGTGCTTTTACTTTTGAAGAACAGCTAGAGAGCAGTGCAGCCCTGCTTCCTATGATTCAGAAACATCAATTTGTTTTTGTCCTATATAGATTTACAGAAGGTTGTTTGGAATTCTTCAACAATCTTTATTCCCACCTCAGTCCTCTTCACACATCTCTGTCTTTTCAGAATGCAGCTGCTTACATTTTAAGTTGAACTTTGTTGTTGCACAGTTGTAGATTTTCAACTGCTTACATTTACATGCATAGACTGACAAACCTATCTACCTTTTTGGTAGCATTCAGTATGTACAACCACGGAATGATGTGTAACATTTTTAGCCATGCTAGCGACATGGCTCTAGATGTGGCAATGTCAGAGTCTGTTGGTTGGTTGGTTTGGTCTAGACTGAAATATCTCAGCAACTATTGGACGGATTGCCAATAAATTTGGTACACACATTCATGGTTCCCAGACAATGAATTCTTTTGATATGGACTGCACACTCATATTCCCACTATACCAAATGTTTTACTTTTAAATGATGACTCATCAATCAGTCTTACCAAATATCAGAGAAGACTTTTAGATTTGACGGCTGCTAAAAAGTTGTCAGCTAGGAATAACAATGCCAAGGGAAATTGAAGCCATATCTGAGGCATTGATAAAGTTAAACTAATTTATACAACCCAGAATGAGGTTGCAATGCATGTGATTGTACACAAATATACATACCATCATTACAATATG